>CAJVQA010003178.1:0-20096 GCA_910591915.1 Cetraspora pellucida
CTAAGTTATTATTACTTAATTGAAATAATATTAAATAATATTAAATAATCATATATAATCAATTTAGCCCATCACTAGCTATGATAACACTTGCCAAATAGTTTAATTATTTGTTGAGCATAATTATCTTGAACTGATAGGCAATATGATTTGTCAACCTATCAGTGTAATTTTTTTATATACTTATTTTACTAGACATTTATTTATTTAATTACTGTATTATTCTATTTAATCTTATATGCTAAATATAGGGAGTGAAGTAATAGTCTTGTTCAAAATAAGTGTATGAATATTATGCTACATAGTGGCAGTCTTAAAATAGCATGTTGGTTGTTTATAATTGGGTACTTTTCTTAACCTATAATGGTTTAGTCAATAAGAGACAGTTATATTTGATAAGTAAAGTTAAGTTTATAAGTATATCTTTTTTTTTCTTACTTGTCTTGTGTTTTCTTATACTGATACAACTTATTACAATATTGATTTCTGTATTCACTATCTTTATAATCAAAACTATAGCTGAGATTTTTTTCTTGAATTTCAAACTAAAATTTAATAATCTTAATTATTTATAATATATTAGAAAAGTTGAAAACAATCATTATCATTTTTTAGTATGTCAAGAATTAACTAAATAGAGTAATAATATATTTTATATTGTTATATGAGAAAGATTACAAAATTAATAATCATATTATATATATATATATATATATATATATATTTATATAATATTAGAGAAGAAACTTTATAAATACATAGAAGAATTTTTTATACTAAAGATTTCTAACCACATTTGTATTACTTAATTAAGAATATTCTTTTAAGACACCCAATATGACATTACACCTCCTATTTTCTAATAAATGTTATAGTTGATTAATTTATTAATTTCTAGTTAGAATAGGTTAAAAGAAACCTAAGGTATTTGTCCTATTATTATATAAAGCAGGAAGTTAGTAAGTAATCTTGAAAGAGTCATTTTTTAATGGTTATTAAGTTGAATTGTAGTTGAGTTTGTATTGAATAGTGGAGTTATAGTAGATAAGAAGAGTTCATTGTATTTGCTTTTAGAGATAATATTATAGATAGTTTCCTATTGATATTGTGCAATGTTACAAGAGAATCAGATTTTGTTAAAGAATCAGAATAGAAGATTGTTAAATAAGTTTATGAGAAAAGGTGTAGTTTGTTTATTTATAAGTATTTTAATATTGTCAAAAATGGTATAGTGTCAATGAGTAGGTTTAGGATATAATGATATTGTGAATTAGTTGTGTTAAGTATAAAATAAAGTATTGTGTTTAGAAGAGTAGATAATGAGATAAATGAAATATTGAGTGTTGTTAAGTATTATCAATCATATTAAAAAGTATTTATTGTATGTCTAAATTGTTTTTGTTATATTGCAGTATATGTAAAGTATCTTTTATATTAGAATATTGATAATAAGTTAGAGTAATATATAGGTATGGATAGCATATATTTAAGTTTTATATAGTAGATAAGTTATTTGTTAGAATTTTGATATGAAAGAAGTAAAGTCATAGATTATGTTCAAAGGAGTTTAATATTTTAAACATTAGAGATCATTTAATATTAAGTATATTGTTAAAGAATTTAAGTAATAACCATGTGTTAATTAATTATAATAATATTTTTAACAAATATACATATTTTGAGAGAGATGAGATAGTTATTCTATAAGAAATAGATGAATAGATTAAAGAAAGAAAACTGTATTTTTAAAATAGGTTTGTTAGAGCCTTATTTTGCTAGTAAATTAGCTTAATTGTAAAATAAATTTGTAGAATGAGATTTAATTTTAATAAGGTTAAGATTAATATTTTTAATTGTTTTTAAGAAGTTAATTATAAACAGAATGTTCCAGTTTTTTTGTTAGATTAATTTGGTTAAGATAAATAAAGTAAGATTTTTGATAACTGTTAGATTGTTAATATAAATATTAAGTAAGATATTAAAGAGTATAGCAAGTAGAATAGATATGATTAACATTAGTTCTATATAAATAGAATCAGAAGAGGGTTGGGTTACTGCATTGAATTTGATTAAAGTATTTTTTTTACAGATCCATCTAAAATCAGACCTTATAGAAGATGTTTGTAGGTTTTGGATAAAAGTATTTATATAGAAGTTGAGTTCAGTTAGATGTAAATTTTGTAAGAAAGAATTGAGATTGATGAGTTGATTTTGATAGTTAGTAGAGTCAGTAAATTGTTGTATAAGTTGAATATCATGAGTGTATAAGTTTATTTGGAGAAGTAATTGATTAGAAAGTAATATAGTAAGATTAGTAGATATGTAAATTAGGACCAAAATTTTTTTATAGTCAATTTGTAGAATAAGAGAGTTATTGTAGGCTTTAATTTAATGATAAGGAATATTAAAATAGTTAAAATTTGTTAGTAATAATAAGGTGATTAGTTTTAGATAAATTTGGTTTGTAGAATAGTTGTCTATTGTGTAATATAAAGAAGGTTGAATATTGTTATATTGTAAAAAAATAATGACAGAATTATTTATATAATATAATTGAAAGAACAAAAAGTGTTGAAAATTAGATGATATATAAAAAAGATTTAAAGAGTTTAAAAAGAAATTAATAGTTAGTAAATTTAAATAAGGCTAGATAGCAGAAATTGTATTATTATATGCAGTTTGTTATATCAAAATAAACTAAAAAAATTAATAACTTTTTATTAATTTGTTTGTTCATAGATATATATGCTCCAAAAAAGGAAATAAAGATTATTAGCAGTAGTGATTTGTTCAATAGAAAAGATTTTATTGTTTTTAAGACTATTGAGCATTGAGATAAATAGGTTTAAAGAGAGTATGCTATATATTAGATAGGAATTAGTTAATTATGTTGTGGTATTATTAGAGATTTGTGTAATATTGGAGAGTGTGATATTGTTTTTTGCAAATTGTAAAAGATAGAATATTAAGATATACTTATGTGTTTTATAATAATGTTTAATAAGTATATTAGTTAATAATTCAGAATACCATATTTTGGTCAACTATAATTTGATACAGATGGTTCTAATATTGTGAAGAAATGTATTAGAATTAAAAATCTGTTTGATATTTGATGCATTGACTCTTTGAATAATGTTGTTAAGTGTTGGAAGATTGAAGATAAGTGGATTAGTCAAGATAATATTGTTGGTGTTTTTTGCTAAAGAGAGCATCTTTTATGTTTGAATAAAAAGTAATTTTGAAAGTTTGGTTTGATTTAATATATTAATAGTAGTAATTTGAAGAAGATATTCAAGTGAAGGTTATAGAACAAGATTGAAAAAAGATAATATTTATGATGGTGCAAGTTTCTTGTATTTGATGAGTTGAAGAAAGTTTTTAATTTTGTTGTTGATTATGTTCATAGTAGGTTTAGTTGTACCATTTTCATCATAATATATTTCAAGATATCTAATTATATCTTTAGGTTTTTTTGATACAATTGATTGATTATTAAAAGATAATGAAAAGAAGGATATATTGCAAGATTTTGGATGTATGTGTAGTAGATCTAATTTATTTAGGTTGATTTTAATGTTATTAAGTTAATATAATAGGAATGTATCATTAAGAATATTTTGTAGAATTTGTGAATTTTCATAGTGCTATACTGTGTAATTCATGAAAGCAAGAGGAGATATAGTAATAGATATAAGATTGTTATTTTGTATAAGATTCTTCAGTGATAATAAGAATATATGAATTAGATGATTATGATATTTTTGTAAAATGAAGAATAAAATAGGATCATAGTATATGTTCTATAATAATAGAGAGTATGTTTCTCCTTGTTTTATACCAAATTTCATATAAACTGAATTTGAGAATCTATAAGCTGTAATAACTTTTGTAGTTCAGTTTGTATATACTTTTGTGATTAGATCTATTCCTTTTTTTGGAATACCAATTCTTTTGCAAGAGTCCTGAAGTCAGAGGATATTGATTTTGTCAAATGCTTTTGACATGTTTTGAAAAAGAATCCAGAGTTTTTTATTATGAAGTTTGTAGTATTTAATTGTGTTATGAAGAATTTAAATAGGAATGTAAGTAGATGAGTTTTTAGTTGCAGTAAAATTGAGATCTGAAATTAGGTTATTGAATGAAATAATTTTGTCTAAACATTAAGTAAAGATTTTTGTAAGGTTTTTTTAAAAGGTTTGATAATAGATATTAGATGAACTTGATTAAAGATAAAATCCCAGCTAGATTTTTTTGGAATTAGAAAAAGATTTGAAGATTTCCAAACAATAGTTACTTTTTGTAGTTGAAGGTATTTGCTTATGAATTGTTAAAAAAAATTTGGAATTGAGAGTTAGCATATTTGATAAGTTTATAGCAAATCTCGGAAAGACTTGTAGCTTTTTGGTTTGATAAATTAGTAATAATATTATTCTATTCTTAGTCTATTATTTCTTGGAAAAGGTTTTGATAATAAGTTTCAAGTTCAGGTTAAGGTTAATATAGATTATAAAACTTAGAAGATAAGGAAATTGGAGATAAGAGTTTTTCATTAAAGTATTTGATAAAGTATTGTTAAATTGCAAAGCAGATTTTATTATAATTAGTGAAGAATATATCATTTAGTAATAATTAATCTATATATAAGCTATGTTGTTTTTCAAGGATTTTTTTGTAGAAAAGTTTAGGAGAGTTTGTGTAAAGTTAGTTACATTCTTCTATTTTTGTTTAAAATTCTTGTAAATCATTTGTTGTTGATAATAGTTAAAAGCAGTTTTAACTTAAATAAATTCATTTTTAATTTGATCAGAAGAGGATAATATTGTTTGCAGAAATTATTGAATAGTCTGTTTGGTATTTTTGAAGTAAAGAAAAATAGTATAAAAGTTAAAATAGTTTTTTAGATATTGGATTTGTTGTATTGATAGAATAGAGATAGTAGTTTAGAGAAGAGTTGTTATTAATTTCAAACATAGTTTTGATATTTTTAAAAAGAATATGTTTTGTTGCAGCTTTGGTTAAGACTTTGTTAATATTGTTCCATACAAGATTAAGTTGGTTTTGATTGGTTATAAAACTAATCTGAGAGGCAATTGGTAATATGTTATAAGTAGTTTGGTTTGCATAATTTTCCAAAATTTTTTTAGTAGTATTTTTCCAAAGAAAACATTTTTTTTTTGTTGTTTAGTTGGTTTTAGTTTGTTAAAAATAACAGATATTTCAATTATAATTAAATGATAATCTGAATCTAGTTGGTATATAGTAATTATATCTGTATAATTAATATTTGTTAAATATAGATTAGACCAGATTTGGTTAATTCTAATTTGTATATTTGATTTTTGGAATGTGTAATTTTTGGTATTAGAAAAGAAGAATCAATAAAGGTCTTTGTATTGATAACTAATTAGAAATTTAGTTAATTGTAGTTCAGGAATTGAGGTTTTTTTGGAAGGTAGTCAATCGATGCAAGAGTTTGAAACACTGTTAAAGTCTCTCATAATTATTATTTTGTAATTAGTTTTATAAAAGAGAAATAATATATTCTTAAATGTCTTTGCAAAGTTGTTTTTTTTTAGCTGTAGAAATGTAAATCTAAAGTAATCTTAGTGAAAGATTTTTAAAATGTAGATCAAGTTCAACAATATATTCTTTATAGTTGTAAGTGCAAGTAATGTATTTAGAGATGTTTTGTAAATAAAAATACTGACTTCTGCTTGATGTGTGTTTGAATAAAAACTCCAAACAATTGTATAATTTTTAGTTTGGGTATTAAGAAATTTTTTAGTTTTACTTGATAAATGTGTTTCATGTATGCCTAGTATATCAAAAAAGTTGTTGTTTAAAAAAGCTATTAAAAAAAGTTTTTTTAAAGGTTGAATCAAACCATTGATGTTTATAGAGTCTATTTTAATTGGAATTAAGATGTGATCAATGTTGATAGTATTGAAATTTGAAATATTATTTGCAGTAGTATTTGTATTTTGTGAGAAAAATATGTTAGTATTAGATGTATAAAAGTTGAGATTTATATTAAGGTTAGGTTCTCTAAGGTTAAAGTGTTGTCATCTTTTGTATTAGTGAAATAGGTAATTTAGTAAAAAAAAAAAATATTGTTTAGCAAGAATTTTTAATATTCTAAAAAAGAGGATATTGTAAATGTTGTTGCTAGATAATTTGTTTTAAGTAGAATACTTTGAATGTTTAAGAGTTCTTTAAAAGAAATGTATAAGTAGTTTGGTAATAATGTAGTTTCTTGTAAGATATAAATATGTGCTTTTATATAAATATTGTTAATTGTTTTAATAGATATTTTAATGTATTGTTCTGAGTAATATGTTGGATATTCTTCTTGAATGAATTTTAAAAAAGATCCTATTACTTGCAAAAATGATAAGAGTTAAAGATTGTATAAGAATAAAAATTTGTTAAAGCATGTTAAGGAATTATATATTTTAAGTAAATTAGAAATATAAGTTTCAAGCAATTAGAAAAATCAACATCTGGTCAATTCTCTGGATTAAATACAATATTCCTTCTAACTATATACTAACACTCCAAATCTAGGTGAGCCTTGACCACTATAGTTGGTTTAGGTTGCAAATAAACTAGTCTGAGCTCTCATTCTTGCATATAATTTTTATTTTGTTACAAACAACCTTAGTTTATTTTAGTACTCCTGTACTAAAATATACAGTTAAAATTATTAATAAAAATATGAGCAAGGCCTCACCTTAATACCAAAAAAAAATAAAATAAAATAAAAAAATTGCAAGTTTTCAAAAAATTATAATAACTTAAAATTATGCCTATAAAACTACTTTTTGTATTCTAACAAAAAAATTTTTTGTGCAATTTTACAATATACCAAACCTTATTCAAACTCTAATTACATCTTTAACTCTGGTCCTAATGTTGTTTTAATTTTTATATTACATTATTTGATTTGATTAGTCAATCACATGTTTGTAACTGTTACTGCTAATGACAAATACATATTTTTTATAAAATAATATAAAAATCTTTTTTATTTAATAAACAAAATATAGTTTGTATAATAAAAATATATATATTTATTTTTTTTTGGTATTAAGATGAGGCCTTGCTCATATCTTTATTGGTAGTTTTTAAAGTTAATAACTTCATAGAGTTACTATGTACAAAAATACTTCTATATATAACTGCTATGGCCAAGGCCAACACTTGTAGTTAGAGCTAACTGTTAAACTGCTAACTATATATAACTAACTTAAGTATAAATAAGAAGAAAACTATATTCAAGAGTGAAGCTCAGACATATTTATCTGTGACCTAAACTTACTAGAGTAGTTAAGACTCACCTAGATTTGGATAGTTAAAATATAATTAAATGAGATTTTGTATTTGATCCAAAGAATAGTCCATATATTGATTTTTCTAATAGCATGACTGAGTGATGGGCATGTGTTGGAGTTTGAATGTACTTGGTCTGGTAATTCACATATACATGAGTATGTATATATCTGGCAATTGTATGTAGTTTGTCTATTATGATTAGTTTGAGTTAAGTGTTTGGAAAAGGGAGGTTTAAAACCTTGTTATTTTTTCCAATTTGAAAAGTTTATATAATATGATTTCCAAAGTAGTTCATAGCATAGCTCATTAATTTCAAGTAGTATTTTAATAACTGTCTATGATGCTAATTTGTAAGGAATGTTAAGGTTTTGAATTGTTTGGATTAGGGACTTGGATATGAGTCCTTTAAGGATAATATCAAGATAGAATGAGTTTTTTTGAATGGTATCTGATGAAAGGTTTTATGGTTTAGAATTTTTTGAATAAGTTCTTCTTACTGTAGTTTGGAGATGTCTAGGTTACTTTAGTTAATATGTTTGAAGATAGTATCTTGAATAATATTGGTAAGTAGTGTTGAATTAGAACATGTTCACCAGTATGTTGAGGAGTCAGGTAGGTTGCAGTAAAAGCAGTTTGTATTATAGAAGGTATGTGGATATATTTTATGACAAAGAAAATGTATATATAGTTTATTTAGTAGAGTTTTGATTTTAAAAGATTTGAAAAGATTAAGTTTGAAGTTGATTATATTATATGTTGATTTTTGGTTATGATTGAAGTATAACTAGGTGAATCTCCAATCTATTTTTGAAATAAGTTGGTTCCATTCTTGGTTTCATTTTTGAGATGACCACATTGCCAGAATGTAGGCTTTATAAATGTTTTTGATAAATGTTCTTGTAGGGTGTTCTATAAAATGTTGGTCCCAGAATAGCATATGGTATGGGTTGTAGATATTTGTATAGTTAAAGTATAAGTCTGGAGAGAGATTATATTGCTTGGCAAGAGAGTTAGCAAAGTTGTTTAGATTATTATTAGTATAAGCTTGTACTTTATAGAAGTTGATTTGGAGATTGTAAGATTTGATGATATTCAGTAAGGTATGTCACAAAGGCCATGTATTAAATTTGAAAAGTTTATTAAGATTGAAGAGTGTAGTGTAGATGTTAGTATATTTAGTAATAATAGATTGGGAATCTGTAAAAATATTGACTATTGCATTTTAGAGTGTAGTAAAAATAGCTGAGAGAATAGCCATTAGTTCTGCTTTGTAGGATGATGGCCAGAAGTTGATTTTGGCTGAAAATTTATAAATAATTTGGTTATTATTACTGACCTGAACCTAGCCAATGCCCATTGTATATTAGTCAGTTTCAATATTGATTACTGAACTGTCAGTATAAAAGTTAAGTTGTTAATAGAAGCTGTTAAGAATTGAGTATTGTTCTAGTATATTTGCTACTTCACTAGTTTTGAATAAAAATATATATAATCTAAATATATTTTATAAATTTGTAAATTAATAAAAAAAATATATTTAATTAAAATATAATAAATCTATTTTTAGAAGGTGTAATAACTTAGTAAGGTGTTAAGTTGTTAATCTCCAAATAGTATATTAAATATTTAAAACTTATCAATATTGAAAATTTATATATTACTTATATAATACTTGTATTATAAGAACTGTTTCTAATAATTGAATTAAGATATCTATAATAATAGTTATACTAGTATAATTGACAAGTCATAAGTATTTGTATAACTGATTATACAGAAAAATGCAAACTAATATTAGGTAATACAAACTTTAAATAAGTTCTTTTTTTTAGTATTAAGATAACCTCTTTGATTCTAGCTTTTTATTAATACCTATATTAGGTATATATTTTATATAAACATATCTATATTGAACTATTAGATGATTGTACAACTGGTACTATATGTAACTTTTCTATATTACCTATTTAAGAAGTCTGCTCAAAGGTTTTCTACTAGTTGCTATATCTAATACCTCTGCTTAGATGTTCTATTGAAACTCTTTAATCTGACCTAGTATTAATTTTACTAAATCACAGACTCAAATCTATTTACTTTTAACCATAGGACTATAATTTTAGACTATTTTTATTCTCAAGATAAACCTACCAGAGTAAGCCATATTCTCTTTTACTGCTAACCTGGTTTGATGCTATAACCAAGACCAATACTTGCAGTCAGAATTATCTATTAAACTGCTATTATCCTTGTAAAGTTCAGTCAAACTTTGGTACCCATCTTTCTAACTTCTTCTTTATCATCTTTTACTAGCTACAACTTAGAACTAACTGACTTCTCAAACTTCCAATCCAGATGGCCCAGTATAGTATACTTATGTATCCTTTTTCTCTAGTGATTTCAGCAGCCTGGTTGGTTATATGCTTCTCTACAGATCTTGTCATCCAGTTTATCTAATAGTTTCTATAAAGATGTTTTATAGCCTTTTATTAGTCCAATGGCACTATCAAAAGTTTGTGCTACCTCTTTACTAGGATTTTTAAGTAGTTTTCTGTCTTCTCAGTTTCTTAGCCTTCTATGTCTTGTGGTCTTATCACAGTTTTGCACTGAAGCTTTATACAACATTAGTTTTTCATATTTCTCTATGTATATATAATGTTATATTTCATATAGATGCTCTGAGCTCCCAATGTTAGATAGGACCTGACTTGATGTATCTAAGATTACAGATGCCCAAAACTCAACCAATTAGCAAGGGACAGTTATCATAACACAGATATAATTTCCAAAATTTGTTATATATGAATATTGAACCTTAGACCTGCCACTTAAGGGTTAACAATCTATTTACTTCACTAGGTCACCATATTTCTTTTTAAATAAGTTTTTATAACTATGTAAATTTATTTTTATTTTTTTTATTTTTTTTTATTTAAACTAGTTTTTTGAGAACTAGGGTTTTTTTATTTAGTATAGTAGAATATGATAGCTCATAGTCTAATTACCTCAGAGAAGCTATCTTATATTAGAAAGTACATTTAGCCACATGTATACTTTTGGTGTTTAATTTAAGTAGTTTGCCTATATATAAGTTCTATACTAGCTGTCATATCTGCAACCCAACTACAGGTGTTGCCTATTTAAACCCTCTGTACTTCAATCTTTACTGTATTACTAAAATATCTCTGTTATATGATATCAGTTAAGAAGTTCTAGATGCATATCCATACTCTTAGGACTTCTGCTTTATTTTATGCAAGTTATCCTCAAGACATCATTACTAAAACTATCTGTATTCCAATTTACAGCTAAACCTAGTTTACAACCTTTGTGAAGTTCATACAATCCCAGTACTTTCCTTTTACAACCTTATCAATACCTCATCTACTCTTGCAAGTTCTCTTATATTACCAATTCAGTTAGCTCTGTATAATGTGACTTCATGCTCAGATCAACCAGGACCAGGTTGATAAACCCTCTACCTAAAGGTTCTTGCTTGTACAGGTTATTTGCTTTAGGTTTTCTTCTTCAGATCAAGATCTTTACAGGTGACACTGTTAAAAGTTGTACTACCTCTCTATTCAGGATTTCTAAGCAGGCTTCTAATCTGAGTATATACTTTTCAGATTTATTTATATAACATTGCATACTTCCAAAGTTAGTCTTAGTATAACCAGAATTACAGGATCTACAAACTCCAAATCACAGATAAGTTTGCTAGAATAGGACTATTTTTTCAAAATCTGTTACTAATAGAAATTGAACATTAGACCTACTGCTTGGAGGATGACAACTCAACTACTACACTAAGATTGCTATTCTCTACTATATAAATTTATTAAAATTAGAAAACAAGAAATTTATTTAGAAAAATCTAAGCAGAAAAATAATACAGATCTTTGATAATAATATTATAAAAACTAGTCTTATAAAATAATACTAATATAAAAAAGCTAAACAAGCAAGAACTTCTAAATAAAAGGTAATACTAATCAGGTTGCTAGAATGAATCAAAAAAAAATATTATACTAATTTGATATATCAAAAAAAACTGATCATAGTTCTATTTAACTATTTGAATTAGAAGTTTTTTTTTTTTTTTTTTGTTAAAGACCATACTTGTGGCAATACTTTATTGACTTATATTGGATTAGCTATTACAACTATTTTTACAAAGATTAGAGTACAGCTAGTCACACATGCAACTTTTGGATGCTATTTAAGTAGTCTGCTCTAAGGTTCTACACTAGATGCTATACCTATAATCTACTAAGAGATTATTCATTTTAAACCCTCTGATCATCTGCTCTGTCATATTGAAATCTCCAATTAACCCTTTGTATATATCTAACTAGTATACTGTCTGAGCAGTATGGTTACCTATTCTTTTTGTACTGGTTCCTAGGCCATTACATATTTTAGAGTACATCACCTGCCAGTAAGATGTAGAGGGCCCCCTGTTATTAACTATCTATTCACTTTTAGAACACTAATATGAGCTACTCTTATAGAGTTCACCCAGACCTCAGTACTGACTTCCCTAGTACTTTTCATATATCTCTGCTTTGAATTCAGACTTCTAATCCAGATAGCCTAGAAGAACTGTGATCTGTCCTTGGTATATTGAGGCTGGTCTAATATTCTTTTCCTCTAGTCTGAAATCTGGTGACCTAGTTGGTAGTACCTCTTACTCAAAATTCTTGTCTGCCCAAATTCTTCACATTGGTATTCATTTTCTAGGTCTAGCCTTTATAGTAGTACTATCAAAGATTTATGTTATCTCTTTGCTCAGAATTTTCAAGTAGGCTTCAGCTTTCTAGTTCTATTGATTTATATGGCCTAAGAACTTATTTTAGGTTTACACTGCCTAGTACCAGTTTGCATTCCTCTGTGTAACAAGTTACACAGATGCTTTAGACCTGCCAGTCTTGCTGGTGCAACTATAGTTACAGGTATCCTATCCCAACTAATCGACAGAATGCCATTGCCATAATACTATCTATATATTACATAGATGATTATTCAAATTTTGCTATTAGTGAGTTTTGAACTCACTACTTACTACTTAGGAGTATGACAACTTATTTATTTTACTAAGTTACCACATCCTAAATTAGAAGTTTAATAACAATACTCAATATACTAAAGTATTTTAAATATGTTATAAAATAGTATCGAAGTTTAAATAAATTCTGTAAGATCATAGCAGTTTAATAACTAGCTCTAATTACAAATATTAATTTTGTTATAGTAATATTAGATCAACTATAAAAATAAGTACAAAAAGTTCTAAAAGTTTATTTCAAGAATAAAATAATTTAAAATTAAAATAATAACCTGAATATAACCTAGTAATGCTAATACAAATTATAAATTTAAAGAGTTTAAAATAAAACATCTAAGCAAGAATATTAGATATAACAATTAATAAAAAACATTTAAATAAACTTTTTAAATAAGTAATATAACAAAATTATATATATAACTAATTGTATACTCTTTTTGTAATAGTTTTTTATAAAACATATTATCAAAAAAGTGTTAATAAAAATTAAAAAACTAAATTAATTATCTTAATATTAAAAAACATTCAATTTTTAAATCTTAATATTATAGTATATATAATCTTAAAGTATAATTTAAAATAACAATTATTAGATTTAATTTTATTATTAAGCTTTTTAATTTATTTTATAAAATATAATATATAGTTAAACTTTTCTATAATTACACTCTTATTTTAATAATTTGATGCTTATAAGAAGTTTGTGTCTATATAAAGTTTTTTTTTTTATTAAAAGTATACTTTATAATAAATTTTTATTGACTTTATTGGGATTAATTTATATTATTTTTTATTAAAAAGAGAGTACAACTAGTTATATATATAACTTTTAGTTGTTTATTTAAGTAATTCACTCTAAGGTTCTATACTAGATGTTATATCTAAACTCTACTAGAAGATTATTTATTTTAAACTCTTTAATTATCTATTTTGTTATTTATGAATATTATTATATCCTCTATATATATTTAGTATATTGTTTAAACAATATGATATTTACTCTTTTTGTACTAGTTCCTAGGTCATTATATATTTTAGAATACATTACCTGTTAGTAAAATACAAGAGATCTTCTTATTAGCTATCTAATCACTTTTAGAAATATTAACAAAAGTTATTTTTGTAAAATTCATTCAGACTGTAATATTGATTTTATTGCATATTCTTAATATTTTTAGTATACACTACTTTGTTTTCAAACTTCCAATTCAAATAATTCAGTAAAACTATAATCTGTTCTTGATATATTGAGTCTAATCCAATATACTTTTTTTTCAATTTAAAATTCAATGACCTAATTGGTAATATCCTTTACTTAAGGTTCTTGTCTGTTCAATTTTTTTACATTAGTATCTGTTTTCTAGATATAGCTTTTACAGTAATACTATTAAAGATCTGTACTACTTCTCTATTTAGAATTTCTAAGTGAGTTCTGATTTTGTCCAGTTCTATAAATTTATACAACCACAAGAACTTATTTTAGATTTGCATTACCTAGTATCAGTTTGCATTTCTTTGTATAACCAAGATTATACAGATATCTGTAACCTGTCAGTCATGCTAATATGATCATAATTACAAGTAACTTATCTTAACTGATTAACATAATGCTGTTATTATAATACTACCTGTATAATATATAGATAATTATCCAAATTTTTATTATTAGTGAGTTTTAACTCACAACCTACCACTTAGGAGGTTGAAAACTTATTTATTTCACTAAGTTACTATATTCTAACTTATATAAAAGTTAAATTTTATAAGTATTATATAAGTTGATCTTAAAATTTTATGTAATTATAAAAAAATATGAATATAAAAAAGATGACTTTAGATAGGTTTGACTATATCAGCAGTAATAATATTATATTATAAAATTTTAAATTAAATCAAATTTAATCATATTTAAATTTAATTTAATTTAAAAATTTCTGTATTTGAATTAAATTAAATCAAATCAAATCATAAAACCTAATTATAAATTAATTAGGCAAATCAAACCAACATTTTGATGCATAAAAAATTTTTTAATTTCTGTATTACTTTTATTAATCATTTAATGTCCTCCATTATGCTCTGAACAATAAAATATTGAATAAATCAAACCTAATTTGAACTAGTACAAAATTGTCCAAAGGTTTATTAAATAATTTTATATAGCAACAAATGTGATGCTATTACTTTAATTTTCTACGTTTTTTCTCCCTTGCAGTCATTTTATCCACTTCATCCTTCTTTTTCATTACTTCTAATTCTTTTTCAAGAAATTCTTGCTTTTGCGCTAATGCACTATCAAGGAATGTCTTTTCATCTTGAAATTCGTATACTTGATGAGGCTGAAAATAACAAATATCATAAATTAAACTGAAATGCCAAATATATTAACAATGTAAACAATTGTAATTACATTTCCATCATCATCGAATACAAGCTTATTTCCCCTAGACGCATTTTTGATCGCGAATTTCTTTGACTTGGCCTTTAAAAGCTTACGTTTTGACAATTTCTCACGATTCTAACAGATAATCATAAAAAAAAACAAAACCAAGTAAATATAATAAAATTATAAGTAATGTCACTATGTCCTACCAGTGATGAACAACGACTAAGTCATTTGGATTTTTTTCCTAATCACAAAATCACTAAATTATAGAATATTTATCTAATTTCTGAGAGTGATAAATGACTAGTGATTAAGTCACGTAAATCACTATGGTCATCAAAAGTCATTGTCCATCACTGTGCCCTACTATGACGGATAATTTTGATTTTTCTTAATACAGGTTTCGCATACCAATTTCGTACACTCTGACATTCTTTTAAATATTTACTAATTGATATTTAATATTCGGTGTGGGTATGTTATTGATAGGGGTGTACGAGATTAGTATGCGAAACCTGTAATTTTTAAAAAATTGAAAATTAATTATCTGCCACAATAGGAAATCATTGGCGGACAGTTGAAAACCCGGACAAATCCCAAACCCCCAAAATAATTGTTTTTATAAAAGTTTAAATCAACAAAATAATTTTGATATTTTGTAAATATATTATATATAGCTATAAGAATATATATCATTTGTTTAAATAAAGATTATTAATAAAGTTTTTGAGATATTAGTTTAGGCTCGGGTTTGGGATTTGGGCGCGGACAAACACAAGCTATAATAGTTTGGGATTTGGCCGGTAAGTATAACTGTTACTAATCATATTGCGGCAACAACCTATCAAAATCTTTGACAGATAACTCCTACATTATTGATTACAATAAGATAAGTAACTGAATAACATTTTTCCAATACGTTACTGTTTGTTCTAATTCCGTAGGCAGTTCATGATTAACACGTTTAAGAGTAATGAACTCATCGTCGTCACACGTAATATTGTCACTTTCTTGATCCACAAGCTTTTTATAGTGATCAGCGAAAACGGACATATTTTTACGATTAAAAATTCTTTCTATTTTAGTTTTTGGTTTTGAGTTCTTTTTCTTTTCTTCATCAGAAGCATCATCAGAATCTGATGATTGGCTATCTTTCGAATTTTCATCATCAGTCGATTCTTTAGGCTTTTCACGAATAGCATTTTTTAATTGTGATTTCTATATAACAGTATATCATTAGAGTGATTATGCAGATAATGTGACACTAAACAATAAGCATAATAATACGTTACTTTAATGAATTTAATTTTTGGCGCACCAGGTAACCCAAGAGAAGCGGAAAATGCTTCTGCGGGTAATTCATCTATTTTAAATATAGATTTATCACTTTGAAGATAAACTGACCGCATATATGATATAAAAGCCTAATATGTAACGTATGAAAAATTTGTTAACAAAGAAATGACCTATATATGTTCTTCTAAGCAAAAAAAATAGTACAGTGATTTAATCTTCACTAACCTTCTGTGCCAGATACTTAATTTCTGGATCTTGAAAACAGAAAGATTGCAATCGTTTCTGTATACTCATTGTTTTGCTCGGTTTAGCCTTAGTTTTTCCAATTGGCACTTTCTTTTGTTCTAAAGCTTTCTTCATCCCTTCTTCTTCACTTGGCAACAACAATAGCAATGCAAGCCCAGAAGCTTCATACCTTGCTGTACGTCCTACACGATGAATGTATGTGTCTGCATTCCCTGGAGCATCTACTTGTATTACCCAATCAACGGCTGGAAAGTCCAAGCCCCTTGCCGCTATATCCGTGGCAAACAAATATGCGTGTTTTAATGAAGAAAACTTATTAAATATTTCTACACGTTTAGTTTGTTTTTGTTTTCCGTGCAAATGAAGTAATATGACTCCTGGTTGCATTTTGCAGAAAGCTTCAAACACGAAGCGGACCTGGAAATTTTGTTATATAATTGGCTATTTATTAGAATATATCGTAATTTAAACAGATAACGATTTCATACCTGCTTGCAACTAGACAAAAATACCAAAGCTTTCGCTTTAAGATGAGACTTAATAAATGAAAATAGAATGTCTAGTTTTTCAGGTAGTTCACACACCAAATAATGTTGCAACAAACTTGGTGGTGTACTCTGGTCAGAACCATCATGCACGGCCACGTGTTCTGGATTCTTTTATATATACGATACGTATTAAAAATAAATTATGCTAGAAACTAAAACTATCATTTGAATTCAGGACATGCCTCAAGGCTCAATCGAGCAAGATCTTTAACAGACTTAGTCAATGTTGCCGAAAATAAAAGAGTTTGGCGATGTTTAGGAATATTAGCTATTATAGCATTAACCGTTTTCTCAAAACCCATGTCAAGAATCAGGTCTGCTTCATCTAAAACTATCAAGCATATAAAAAAAATGGTTGATCCATTTGATTCCCACAATCTTTGGAGTCATGACAATAAAATAAATTGACAATACCTAGGATTTGTAAATTATCACAGGTAAAACCTACAGTTTGATCCATGTGCTGTAACAAGCGCCCGGGTGTGCATATAAGAATATTCATTCTATTAATACGCTCTTGTTCAATATGCAAGTTTTTTCCTCCAATGATAAGTCCAGCTGATAGAAAGTGGTGCCGTCCAATTTTTCGAAGAACCTCAAAAATTTGAACAGCCTATAAAATAATATATTAATGTATGAAAAGAGATATACATGTTAAATGAGAATTACATTGCTAATAAACCATACCAACTCTCGTGTTGGTGCTATCACAAGGGCACCTAATCCGTCCAACTGCGACCATTGTTGTCGATGTAATGTTTCAATTAACTGTGAAAACCGAATCAATAGAAGTAAAAGTTAGAATTAATAAAAAAAGGAACAAGAAAGAAATTAAAAATCAGACATTATTCTCTTTACTGGGATCAAAAAAGCTAAAGTTTTTCCGCTGCCTGTTTTGGCTGCTCCTAAAATGTCTTCTCCACGTAAAGCGAGAGGGAGCGCCTTACGTTGAATCTCGGTCATTTCAACATAATTTGCTTCTTGTAAGCCTTTCAAAGTCAAAGTTGATAGAGGTAATTCGTTGAATGTTTCGAGCTTCGAATCGATTATCTAATAAAAAATATGTTATGATTCGAGGTGGTTACTCAAAAAACAAGAAAAGTTTGTTTACCAAAGCTTTGCATTTTCCTTCCAGTTCTGCTAGTTCTTTTTGAGTCTGTTCACGATTTAATTTTTTGCGATAACGGGGCATCGCTAATGCAAATGACCATTAAAGGTACGTATTGTAATTATTTATCGCAATAGTTACCCCCTGATCGACCAATTAGAATGCAAGATCGTGTGTAACGTCCTTTTAGATAACCCTAACCTTAAAAGCATGATATAAAGTCGATTTGATTGGTTGTTGATTTCGATCATCATATTGAATATGATTGGTTGAAATATAAGTCACCTAACTTTAATTGTTTATTAGTTATTGTAGGAGTTTTGCATGCTGTTTACTATGTAATAATTATTTTTTCAAACATATGAACGATATATTAACGTTTCAATAAATTGCAGGCTTTTTTTGTAAATGTTTTAAAAATTCTAGCTTTAATTCTTTGATATTTATTTATTCTAGTTCTATATTTGCGCTTTTTTTTACCAATTTTGATGTTATTGACTTTTTTATTTTTGTTTGCATTGTTATATTATTTATTATTTGTGCTACTTTTCTTAATGTTTCTATATTCATATGCCTAATATAATATCTTTTTTTTTTTAAATATTAAGATAAGTACTTGTAATCCAGAATTTATTGATAGTATATTTGGTTAATAGTTGCATTACAACCACAGGGAGCAATCATAAAAAGAGTATACAATTTGTTACTTATATAATTTTAGTTATTGTCTAATTTAAGTAGTTTATCCAAAGGTTCTATACTAGTTGTCATACTTGAAGCCTGCTTGTAAATTTTTTATTTAACTATTTTAGTTTCTGTATTCATCTATTTATTTCTGCTTATCAATAACCTTAGCTGATTCTGGTGAAAATATATTATAGTTATTAAGTTTTTAAAACAGTTTATTTATATAAAGAATCTTTGATTTTATATTAAATCTTTCAGAATCTTCTGTATCATATTCTTATAGTTGATCTAATATCACTATGATTGAGACTAACATTAATAGTCAGAGTATATCATTAAACTGTTATGCTTTTGTAAAGTTTATTTTAACTCTAGTACTAACTTTATAATATATTTTTATTACTTTGATATTTAATTTAAGTTTTACTAAGCTACTAATTCAGATAGTCTAAAAAGATAGATTGAAACCATACCTCTGATTTATATATTCTTTAACATGTATTTTTTTTCTTCAAAATTCAGAAATTCTAATAGTCTAGTTAGTTCATCTAGTCCTTTTCTAAAAGCTAGCATATTTAATTAGCTTTATAAGTTCTAACTTTATTTTATAGATTTAGTTTTTATAGTAGTATCATTGAAAGTTTAGATTACTTCTTTACTTAGATCTTCCAAATAGGTTTTTATCTTTCTACCTGGTTTCTGTGATTTATATGATTTAAAGATTTATTATAGATTTACACTACCTGATACTAGTTTGTGTTCCTTTATATAATATTTAACAATATCTAAACCTTTTAGTTATGCTAATATGATACAGTTTACAGATATCTAATCTCAACTGATTACAAAAAACAATTAACTATAACATAAAAAGAATTGCAAATTTTTATCATTACTGAGATTTGAACTTTAGATCTGTTACTTAAGATTAACAATTTATTCACTTCACTAGATTATCATACTCTTATCTAATATAATACTTATATATTTAATTTGTTTAATTAACATGTTTTTATTAGACTATTTTGTTATATATATCTATTATTTACTTTGTTTTATTTATATAATCAATCAATCAAACTAGTTCCTCACTACACTGGACTCTTTGTCCTTCCACTCACACAATTTATCATTTAATCTCTAATTCTCTTAATTGCATCCTAAATGCTACTGCTCTTGACATGTCTGCTAATTCTGTTTCTAATCTACATCAAGAAATTCTTACACTTAACAGTTTTAAACTGCACAACTTTTCTCACCTACCATCCCTTATTTCTACCTTATCTGGCCTAGTTCCTATTGACCTTATTTCTACTATTTATAATACTTCTATTCCTTATCGCACAGCCACCTCTCTTTCTATTAAATTCCTTCTTCATTTAAACCAATCAATATATAAACAATTATGGATTCCATACTGTATTTCAC
>CAJVQA010003179.1:0-20095 GCA_910591915.1 Cetraspora pellucida
TTCATTTGAAAAGTCCCTATACGTACCCAGTAATTTACTCGAGAGCCGCCTTAGCCATTGCCAAATCGAATCCGCCTCGTCTCGCTTTCGAGTAACGTTACGCAACGTCGACGATTCTGGAGCGACAATTCGTCGCATTCGCTCCATCCTAGGATCCGCCTTATTTACCCGTGACAATATGTAAAAGGATAAAGTCGACGATGGGTGTCTCAAGTCGAATCTAGCCAAAATTATGATTTATGGTACTTTATGGCACTTATGGCATTTATTCGATTTATCGCATTTAGTAATGCAAAAATATAAAAGCACTACCTTTCTCATTCAATAAAGACAGTTCAGTCCTAGTAGAACTCGACTAGAGTTAAATACTCTGAATTCAGTGTTTCCGGTGTTAATTACCTCCCGATTAAAGATTGCTGACGTGTCTAGAACTCTAATTTACCCTAGTTACTCGTACCAAGTCTTTCCACACCTCAATCGTTGCCTTACCACTATTAGGTTCAGTTAGAATGGTTTAGTCAGTATTAGCTTAGTAGTGTTTAGTATTTTGTATTAGAGGGAAATCCCGCCCTTCACAACGTACATACGTATGCACAACACTATCACTAACGCTAAATGCTCACAGTTAACGATGTTACCCAAACTATTTGTGACGTTCCAAACTATGTGATGAATAGCATCACACGATTTCAGCAATAACAACAAGGAAATAAATACCTCATGCGATATCATTCATCACATAGTTTTTGACGTCCCAAAATAGTTTGGGTAACGTCTCTACTCACACAATTATACAAATTAACATATTCAGATAATGTACGACAGATAGATATTTTTTATATAATACTGTACTTACGTACATTTAATATCTGATATTCATCAAATAATTTCAAAATGATAACATAACCAAACGAATGCCTTTTTGAAATATTTAATAATATTAAACATTATAGATCATTATTTTCATGCCTTCTTGTAAGCCGTCAATGGTGTAGAATAGTTGTATCAATATTATGGAAAGAACCATTATTATATTGTATGGATAAAAGAATTATAAGAATATATCTTTTATTATTAAATATTGAAGAACAAAAATCATTAATTCCATTAAATATATTACTCCCAAATGATCCAAAACCATTATTTGAATATAATTCTTATATTACATCAATTGATGGTTATATTTTAGAACAAGGAATCACAATTTGGCTTTATAATGAAAGACATGTACCTAATTATTATCCTGATTATTATGACGAATATAAAATTGATAAGAGTGTGATTATTCAAACAGTAATTTCTTTAATTAAAATGTTATTAAGAGCAAGTAAAAAAATCAAATGTTTAAAAATTTTTAAAAATATTAATATAATTAAAATGATAAGATCATCAATAGAAACTTATGAAAATACCACTATAACATCATTAAATCTTATTGGTGTTAGACTTAGTTTTGAAGAAATAGAAGTATTAGTAGATCTTTGTGAAAATAATTATTTGATCTCATTAAACCTTGATAATTGTAGTCTTGGTCCTAATGAAGCAAAAATGTTAGCAAAAGTTCTTTATAAAAATACCGCTTTAACTTCTTTAAACCTTGGTTATAATAGAATTGGATTTGAAGGTGGAAAAGCACTTCTAAATGCACTTTATAACAATGTTTCACTAACTTCTTTAAATCTTGATGATAATGAACTTGACTTTGAAGATGGCAAAGCATTGGCAAAAGTTCTTTGTAAAAATACTACAATTACTTCCTTGAGTATTTATGATAATATACTTAGTTATAGAGGAATAAAAACGATCGCTGAGGCACTTTATAAGAACACTAGTTTAAATTCTTTAAATATTAGTTTTACAATGATTAATTCTGAAGGAGTAAAAGCTATAGCAGATGCACTTTGTAAAAACGTTTCTTTAACCAATTTAAGTTTTAGTGTATCTGAAATTAATTTTGAAGAACATAAGGCGTTATCAGAAGCACTTTATGAAAACACTACATTAGTTTCTTTGGATCTTTCTTATACTCAACTTTGTTATAAAGGTGTAGAAGCAATAGCCAAAGCTCTTTGTAAAAATGTTAGTTTAACTTACCTGAACCTCGCTGGTAATAACATTACTTCTTCATATGGAATTCTATCAGAAGCACTTTGTAAAAATACCAGATTGACCTCCTTAGATCTTCATAATAATCGACCTACTACTTTAGATTTAAAATTATTAGCAAAAGCACTTAGCAAAAATACCACTTTAACTGATTTAAATCTAAATAGTAATCATATAAGTACTACTGAAGGTGTAAGAGCATTAGTAAAAGCTCTTTGTAAAAACACCACTCTAACTAATTTAGATCTTTCACATAATATACTTACTTCTAGAAAAGGACGAACGTTAGCAAAAGGAATTTGTAAAAACACCACTTTAACTTCTTTGGATCTTAGTTATAATCGACTTGGTTATGAAGGGGCAAAAGAATTAATAGAAGCACTACGTAACAACACTACTCTAATCAATTTAAACTTAAGTGAGAATTATATTGGTGATAGAGAATATCAAACCCTAGCAAAAGATCTTTATAAATTCAATACCATTATTTCATTAAAGATGAATAATTCGTTGTTCTGAACTTTTATTAACTGTTCAAATGTAGCGAGATATTTATTGGTTAGTTAAGAAATTTTTATTTTTCTAGATATAGCGAGGAAAATTTACGTTTAAAATGTTATAATTTTAATTTTTTGATAGTCTAATTGATTTTATATTTGTGGATACAGTAAGAGTATGTACTTTACTTTTTTTTAAAAAAAATCTTTTAATAATATTTTTGCTCGTAATACTTATAACAGTTGTTATATGTAATAGTCTAGTAGTTAATCAATAATTTTTAGTTTTAGGGTTGGTTATACTAAATTAAATTTTTATTGATTTTACTAATTATGTAACTATCGAAATTAATGTTTTATTTTATTTAAAAGCAAAATGTACTTATAATCGGTGGTAACAATTTTGTATAATATATAATTAAACAAGTGCGTAAAAATTTACTAGAAAAATTTCAGACTCAAATGTTGTTGGCTATAGGCAGGAATGGTAAATGTTTTAAACCATGGTCTTAAAATATGATGGTTTGATTTTTTATTGTCATGATAATTGACTAATTGAAAAGTTGTGTCATTAAAGCTCTGATATATTATTTTGCACGTTCAAGTCAATTAGATGGTGGAAATCAAAATTTTCCTTCTGCAATTGAACTTGCTTTCCAGGTTTTTATGCTGCAGTAAAATGTTGCTGGTTCGATTTGGATTATTCATAATAAATATCGTGCACGTTTGAGTAAAAAAAAAAAAACTTGACTGTTTATTAAAATCCGAGAATGGCTGACGATGAACGTGGGAAAGAAAATTATTTTATTATATAATATTGCTTTTAATCTTCAATTTCATTCTAAGAACTTATTTAATGATATTTACTAGCAATTGTATTTTGATATACATGCATTATGTAAGCCTTGAACTTTCAATATCAACATAGTACTTAATATAAAGAATACTTGACTGATGTCGATAAACAACCTTTTTAAATTTGTCAAATTACATTTCATATAACCTTTTAAATTTACCAAGAATACATTTTTTGCTGAACAAAGTAATTTCAGTTTCAACATCAGCCGGCGATGTTTTTTAAAAAACTGTCTAAACCATTTTTTTATTATTCCTAGTTATAAAAAAGATATTTGCGTTAGATGTATAAAAAGTGTCTGTATTTAAAAGCATCATGGTGCTTTTTTAGAAATTATTTAAGGATACTGTAATATCATTTCATCTCACAGAGCATTCATCACCTGGGGTGACGACTATTATTTAATCGTTACCCTGTATGAAGTAGATGTCGTTATTTAGATTTACCACAAAATATTAACGGTAACCAATTTTTTATAGGAACATTAGATACGGTTATGGTCGGTCAATGACCAGTCTTAACTGTAACCGACCCACCCCTAATGGTAACATGGTAACCAGGGCAAAATGATTCTCTATATATTATTTGATGCTCTAATTTATGCCCGAACATTTGATATAAACCTAATTATTTGAACTTATAATTATAGCCAAATAAGAGTACGCATGCATGCTTAGAAAGTGCGTGCATTTATAGCGGATGAAATAGTTTAAATCTTTATAAGTTATAATTAAATTGTACAACATATTCAGAAAGAATTTACATAAAGAATACATTATATAGTGTAATACTCGACTGAATAAGAATCAAGTTTCAGTGGCGAAGTAATAATATTTTTTTTACAGCTGTTCTCATAAATTAAAAATTTTGTTTGTTACCCAAAATCATTTCAGTAGCATCCTGTAAATCACCTAACACCCTAAAATTACATCAAAGATAACGATACAGTTTTCAGAGCGTTAGTAATTTACAGGACGAAGTCGAAATGATTTTAAGTAACAAGCAAAATTTTAATTTATCCCGGAATTTACGAGAATAACGATAAAAAAAAAAAAGGTAATACTATGAAATTCCGCTCGGCAACAGATAAATATTTTATTTATTTATCAGACGATCTTTCTAATTGTTCGATTCTTTTTTTTTTTTTTTTTTACAAATTTCTATATAGCACTTTTTTTTTAATTCCTATGTGTCAATTAATCTAGTAATGGTGAATAATTTTCCAGTGTCTTTTTCTAAATCTAAACATTTACATTATGTAATGATAAAATCTAGCAACAATTTTGCCAGCTTTTAGTGAAAGTGTTCCAAAAACTAATTTTGTCGATTAGTGAAAGTGTTTTAAAATCCAATTTTGCCAGGTAAGTCGAAACAGTAGCCATATATTCAATAAAATCGATAATTGATTATTTGTAGAATAGCCTCTCGTAAACCGATAACTTTTAAATTTTCGTCTTTATTCTCAGGATCGCACGTTATGTGATTATCTATACTCTCACATGAATTCGGGTTTGATATTCGGATTGTCTTGAAGGGTGACCATTCAAATATAAACATCTTCTCGGATTTACTTAAATTGGAAAATAAAGTTAAGGATATGATAAAAATTGTAAATTCTGGATAATGAGAAACCAAAGGAATAAGCATTTTTTTCTCATTTAATAAGAAAAAAAGCATTGATAAACGTGCAGAGGATATAAAGGAGAGGATCATGATCATTGGTGAAGTTAAAGTAATCCAATAACCAAATTCAGAATGATGAAATTTTAATGATGTTGACAAAAAGACAAGAAGCAATTGAGATATGTAAATTGGTTTGACAAAAGTAGTACCGAAAGTATCAACCAAATTATTCGCGACAGCGAACTGTACTAGGATTAGGGCAACTACTTGTTGCCCATTGGTTGCAAGGTCAATAGTGATAAAAATGTAGTTTATCAAATATAATATGACTACTGTTATGTGAAATTGAGCTTTACGCAAAAAGTGTGGTTTAAGGAAAACTAAATAAGTGGTACGCATTTTTTCGTTTGAGTTATAATAGGAACATAATTATATTTCATATCACTCCAAACTTTTATCAAAAAAAAGCAATTTCAAAATAGAAACGACTTTACTAATTAATTTCAGTGTTACTTTAATCACTTGATATCTATTAACGTTAACTATTACGTATCATCCCTACTTTTCATCAATAAAAAGCAAGATTCAAAATAGAAACGACTTTACAAATTAGTTTCGGTGTTGCTTTAATCATTTGATATCTATTAACTATTACGTATCATCCCTTATTTTTCATCCCCATAAGATCCTATTGTAAAAGTCATATTTATCCTGATCTTCGTTTTCACGATTTTCCGTATTATTGCTTCATACTTTATACTTATGCATGCATATAGATATCAATTATATCATATTTTATTACTTTATATAGTTATTCATTTTTACAAATGTTTTATATAATATATCCTGGCTTAATGGGTTTGGTTGGTTTTTTTGGGGGGTCGTGTTAAATGCAATATAGAACTATCACAGTCGACCGCGTAACCGGCATTTACATATAACTATTAACACGATCTAAGGGAATTCCTAATCTCTGGTGAGCCAAATTAATTAATAGAGAATGTCTAAAGCCAGGTAGTTGTTAAATTGATTACTATAAAGTAAAAAACACATGATACATATAAATTACTATCTGGCTTTAACGAACTCTATAAATAGGAATGCAATTTTGTACATACGTACATACGTAATAATTATTTATGAATTATCCCTTATCTGTTATGTAATTATTACTTGTTATATATGTATGAACATATGATGAGAGAAAATATGGTTATTTCAGATAAGATAACAGATAATAGATACGTACGTAGAGATAGCAAATTAAGACATTTGATAAATAATATCACATTTGGAATTTACTGGATTTACTGGTTGAAACCGTGGGATACTATTCGTCATATGGTTTGGAACGTCCAAAATAGTTTTGGTAGCATCGCTAATGTTTTAGATGCATTTACTATTAAATTTTTTTTTTTTTATTGCTTTATAACTAGATGACATCCATGGAGACATGTAAATCCATTGAAGATTCTAATCAAAAGTGACAATCCTTGGACAATTAAGTCTATTACCAAAATTCTTAGGTCTCACGATATTCTTATTTTGACAACAGTGAACATATAATTTTCAATGAGCTGAAATGCGAAAATTTGAAGAGCTTTGTGAGATATATGATACTTATTGGAACAGAAAAATACAAATGACTCGTGATATCTAACAATGGCTTATAATTTGACATGGAGTAAATATTTATTTGTTATTAATTTAGATGCGAAAATGATCTTGATTTGTCGATAAATGTTCTACAAAATTAGTGGATAAAATAAAAACAGATTCAAACTAAATACACATGTGACTAAATGCACATGTGAAACAAAATGTCAAATACCAGTTAGAAATATATAGATAAACTGATAGGCTATAAAAAAAAATGTAGATTGATCAATTTAGCTAATGTTAATAAATATAAATATAGCCAGTTAACTAATTTTAATAAAAAATTATAACTATCATATATTTCCGAAATTAAGCCACTCTTTTTTTTTAACATGTTTACTATACAAAATTTTTATTTTTGGACGCTCAAACGATAATAAAAAGTTGTTCAAATTGCATTGGTATACCTATACTTAGAAATCCAAGACCATAGCGCCGTAGG
Organism: Cetraspora pellucida; assembly: GCA_910591915.1. Classification (NCBI taxonomy): domain Eukaryota; kingdom Fungi; phylum Glomeromycota; class Glomeromycetes; order Diversisporales; family Gigasporaceae; genus Cetraspora; species Cetraspora pellucida. Next base: position 7,184 of record CAJVQA010003179.1, read on the forward strand.
ATCTTATGGAGCAAAGCCACTTGCCCGATTTGGTTTAACAGCTGTCAAGATAATGTTGTTACGAGAATGGTGCTGACGTTAAATCCCTTCTGTCTTAGAGAAAATTGTAATGAGAACTGAGTCCTCCAAATATCTATTATTATTGTATTAAATTCTATTGCCGTCAACATTGACCAATTAGAATCGTGACATATAGTTCCACGTAAAATAATAAACCTCAATTCGTATCCCCTAAAGCTTACCACTTACCATGACCCTCGTAACGCCAAGTCGTTCCCGCGTAACTTGCTCAACTATACCAAAACCGTTAATAAAATTATTATAAGTACATACTTGGTTGGTGAAAAGTGTCCGTTTTTAATCTCTGATATACTATTGATTGTTATTTAACGTTTATACCAATATTACGCAGATATAATAAAATAATTATAGAAATTTATTATTAGCGGAGATAGTAAAAGGGTCATTGCTCAGTTACTTTTTATCAATCGGGCAAAATTTTTCGAATAACGGGTAAATACACACGTGCAAAACGACATGTGTTCAGCCAATCATTTGCCAGGTTGAACCAAATTATTGTTATTCAAAAATTTACCAAATACATTAGATATGGGCAAAGTCAGTTACATATTATTACTTAATATTACTTAATATTACCGTGAAATAGGTAATAAATAATAAGTAATTTTGATTCTTGGCAGCAATTTTTCGTTCAATCTCAATTTTGATCGCTGTTATCATGTGTTTTATATGTATACATAATAAGTAATAGAATGTAATAAATATTTATATTATTTAATATTAAGTAAGGGATAAGTCATAGCGATAGGTCATTATTACTTACAAAATTACTTTGCACATCCATACAATACATGATGACTGAGTTTAATTTGAATAAACATGATTACATAGCGATAGCAATACGTGAAAAAACAACAAGCAGAAATATATGGACAAATGATTACTTAATTTTTATGAAATAATTTTAATATAATTTAATATAAATCATTTAATTGTAAAGTTACTTAACAATTTATATAAATTTATGTTTTTTTTTTATGTAGTATTATTGAAGGTCCATAAAATATTCGTAAAAAATTATGTAAAGTCGTAAAATTACATGTAGCTTAGCAAAGATTGTAATCAGGTTTGTTCTAACTTATTGTGATAGGTTAAATGATAAGTTCCCTATTTGTCGGTACCTTACGGTAACTAACGGTAATTTAAATTGCAACAAATTTAGCTAAAATTTATAACTAATTCAGTCAAGTCAGTCAAACTTTTGCAACTTATTCTGATTAAATCATGTAACTTATTCTAGTCAAAAATTGCAACGAATTGATTCTAGTCAAAAATTGCAACGAATTCTGGCAAAAAATTGTCTAATGATTTGGTTAAAAGCTGTGACTAATTCCATTTATTATTGCGTTTTGCAAAAGATATGACCTCTAAAGAGCATAATATTGTGTAAAAAATCGATGATAAAAATTTTTACCGATTTTAAAGAAATCATATAAAGTAATAGGCACTCTAAGATCTCTCACAAAGTGCTGTTATAAATAAATCACTAGTCTAAATATAATAAATCTGATTATTAACTAATTACTGTCTAATTAGTGATGATTTTTTGTATCTACATAAATCGTTACCGTTACTAATCAAATCAAATAGTAATCAGTTAGCAATCTGGTTAAAATCAGGTACCTGATTCTTGGCTGATATTTTATATTTCAACTAGCGAATAAAATTAAATCTAAGTTCACATATTGTATTATATGAATGAACCTTTTATCTATAATTTAAATGGTGCAAAACCTTAACCGGAATTTTATGAGATGTATGCTCGGAAAGTGGGTTAGTCTTGGCAAAAAAAAAAGGTCTCGATTACGTAATCGGCGATCACTTCCGGCTTCTTTGACGTAGCTTGATAAATCATATGCCAGTATTAAGATTATCAAGCTAAATCGTTTAAGATCACTCCGACTATGTTCGAAATGACATGAAATTTTTTTGCCTCGAGTGTCTTTTACGTATAAGGTGAATTAATTCAAGCCTTTTTGATAGCTTTCCTCTTTTGAGATCCGGTATTTAGTATAAGTATTGGTACGGTTTAGCCGCTTAAGAAATAATCCCATAGTTTGGGTCGAATTATACAGTTCATGAACAAAATTATTTAATTCCGACTAAATTATACGGTTACCGTTTAGAAAATCTTAAACGGTTCCAATCCCTAGTTCAGTGCATACTATACTATAGTAGCAAATAAAATTAACCGCCAAGTTTCATCAGTTAAATCAATACAGTTTCACAGTTTCACAATGCAACACAAAATCTATATCTGAAACTAACTTTTAACCATTGATCGTTAGTGTTGATGCAGGCAATTATCATCTAAATTAGGAAGAGAAGAAATCATCTAATTTAAATATAACTCTAATAACGATAATCTCTTTTCTTAAAAAATGGTTTTCTCAATAGATTTTTTCATCCGTATCCTAAATTTATCCGTCTTACATCCTTCATTTGCAATACTTTTTCTTTCTTTTGTATACTTTCAAGGGTATGGTGTGAGTCAACCGGAATTTTTGTGGACTAGTGTTTATACTTTAGCAATATGCTTTTTTTGGTTTCTAGGTTATTTGAGTATAAAAAGTAGAAGTGGTTGGAAAACATCCCAAGTTGATTGGAATGAGGAAGTTGTAGTTATAACTGGAGGTCGATGTCATAATATATATCTTATTTTTTTTATATCTAAAAACATTATGTCTCAATTGTTCCATTCCTTGTTAATGAACGTATAGGTTCGAAAGGCCTTGGAAGTTTACTAGCTGAAACTCTTGCAATTAGAAATGTTACTGTTGTTATATTAGATATTAGGCCTCCAGAAATTGAAAATGGTATTCTTTGATTTTTTTTTTTTTTTATTGAAATAATTGTTTTTTTTTTTTTATGAAAAATGTTAAAAATTCATATTCTTATAAATTATTGTCTAGTTAATGTAATGTATTATGAATGTGATGTGTCAAAACTTGAAGAGGTTCAAAGAGTTGCTAAGGAAATCATTGATGAGGTATATATTATTTTATAATTAATCTTTTTTTATCTGTGAGGTAAAATTGCGAACATTGATTTAGAGATCGGAACTGAATATAAATTTATGCATCGTTGGGTTTTAATGTTAAAAATTTGAAAATTAATATAACAGAATTGGTTCTATTTTATAAAATTTAACACAAGCTAATTTATATTAAATAATAATATTTTTTTTTTATATTCAACACAATCTAATTATATCCAATTTATTTTTCATTTATAATACGTAACTGGTTGTAAATACAAGTGACTCTCGTTATGGTAAAGTGATCGGGCTGTGAAGTTTCTTTACTATATCAAGAACCTATTAGTAAAATTCACTATATCAATAGGGTTTTGTATAAATTGTTATTCACAATACTTATACGTATCACGTATCGAGAGTTCACTATAACGAGAATCACTTGTAATAAACCCAAACTTATTTCGAATTTATAATGGTTCCAACATCTATATTGATTCAGAATTGAACAGTACCTAGTTAACAACTACTAAATTTCTTACCTCATAAACTTGTATTTAGGCTGGCCATCCTACTATTCTAATCAACAATGCTGGCATTGTTCAAGGAAAATCTATTCTGGATTTATCTGAAAAAGAAATAGTGGAGTGAGTTGTTTGATTATATTTTGACTCACAATATGATGAATCTTTACTGCTATTAACAATAACAATAAAAATAACAATGACATTATATAAATATCAAGCACTCTCAACGTTAATTTATTATCATCTTTTTGGACCACCAAAGTATTTCTGCCTGAGATGATCAAGAGAAATCACGGACATATAGTAAAGTAAAATTCTACTACTTATCAAATAATTTATATTATAATTTAATATGTGATTTCTTTAATTATGTATTAAAGGTAACGATAGCATCTGCTCTTGGGTTTATTGGAATACCTCAGTTAGGTATTTATATATTCAATTATTACATATTAAACGTATAAGTTCATATTATATATTGTAATTCACGTTTTTTATATATGAATTACAGCTGACTATTGTGCAAGCAAATCTGCATTGATCGGTTTTCATGACACACTACGTCGTGAATTGGACGGCCGGTAATATTGATTATAAAATTTTTTTTATTAAACATATTATTTTAATTGCTGATTCGCATAAGAAGGATATAATTAAATTTATTATTATGCTTTATCTCTCTAATTAAAAATGTAGAGAACACTTTTTTTGTATGCAATACAAAAAATTATTAAATTGGTTTAGTAGATAAAAAATATTTATATTTTTTATTACGATATAAAATTTTTAGGAAAAAAAATTTCATCCTTATATAAAATCCTATCCTTCTTATATGAATTATGAATAATCGTTTCTAATATAGAAATTATATTCCAACTAGATATAATGCGAAAAATATTCGAACAACATTAGTCTGTCCTGGAGAAATCAAAACTGGAATGTTTGATGGAGTAACTGTTAGATTCCCTTTTTTAACACCTTCGATGGCTGCTCTCGAAGTAGTTAAACCTATAATCACTGCTCTGGATAAAAATGAAGAACATTATATCTTGATTCCATTTTATGTTAATATTTTAGCATTGTTAAGATTCTTACCATTGTTTGTTCAGGATTTGTTTTATAAGGTTAATTTTATTTTTTGATTGTTTTTTCTTCATCATCTTTTTTTAATGCTTTTTTTTTTTTGGTTAGTTAAACGATGGTGAACGTTCAATGTTAGCATGGAAAGGTAAGTATAAGAATAAAGATCAATAGGATAAAAAAAATTGTTCCCAAGTTGTCAATAGAAAAATTTAAACATTTGAAATATTTACAAGATTATGTCAAATGTGAATAGATTTCACATATTATAATTTAAATAAAAGTAAATAGAAATTTAAACAAAAAGTTCAATTTCAAAAGGTATATTACCATTTTAAAGTCAACTTAAAAACTTTGAAAATTTCGTAAAAAAATAGATCTTTGCACCTTGATTTTTACAATCATTGAATATGATGAAAATTGAAATCAAGAACTTTGAATCTGTGTTATCAGTGGTCATTTTGTTAAAAAAAAACCGGTCTTTTTAATCGCCATTAATATGATTTTCTTTACACATTACTTAATTATTTTTATATTCTATGAATTTTTTTTTATTAATCACGCAATTTAGTATTTTCGAAACATATATAAATTATCGTTATCTAACAATCTGATCTTAAATTTTAGTTTGAAAAAAAACTCTTGATGTTGATGCCATGCCAAAGTCTTATACGTACCAGTGAAAAAAATTATTGATCCCATATCTAGTTAGTACACTAATTGAAATGTTTTTACTATACCTATTTTTTAAATCTCTGTCGATTCTAGTGATGCGGTAGAATCGTCCCAATGATAGTCGTCACATTACCGTAACTTACCGTAACTATAGCAAGTAATATAGCTATAAGGCCGTGACTTACTATATTACTTACTATAGTTACGGCAAGTTAGGGTAATGTGACGACTATTATTGGGACGATTCTACCACATTACTAGTCGATTCTAATACGTGAAATAAAGAATAGGCTGAGTTACTAGACCTTTTTATTTGTCCGCCTTATCAGTTATAGTGTCTATTGAGTTAATTTTAAATACAGTATTTATCATCGTGATATTGTACTAGTATGATGTATTTAAATACAACTTGTTAATTTGAGTACATTTGTTATAAAATTATTCACTCTTTCTTTCTTTCGATTGCTTAAACAAAATAAAAAAATAAAAAATTTCCCCGCATTTTGTTCTCTTTACGAATTTTGATTAACGACACGTATCAAATTTTTTTTTATTCAAATTATTTTGGTCATTAAATTGATGTCACCGATTACCGAACAATTCTCAACGATTTCTGAAATTTTATCAATTTTTAATTGGTCCAAAAAGGAAAGAATTGGTTCATCGAAAAACATCAAAGATGATAATGATAAGAAGATCGATCATTATGAAATGACAGCATTAAAAAAATCATGTGAAGAATGTATTGGTTCAACCTTACCATCACAAATTACAATGAATACTTTGGTAGATTTGATCGATCAAACAATTCAAGATTCATGTACTGAATATAATTCACGAGCATTCAAAATAAATTATTATTGGATATCGGATTTTTCAACAGTATTAATTGTTTCATGCGATACAACTTTGAAAGAATTTAAACAATATGCTATTCAACAATTCGGTGAAAAACATTTGGTGGCAGATGATTGTGTTGTACTCGCACATACTCAAAATTTCGACCTTCTTAAGGATGTTGTTAGAATTAAAGATGCAACTGAATCAAGGAATGCTATACACTTTGTAGGATTAGTGGTAATGAACAAAATAAAAATTGTATCTTCTGAGATCGCGTGGAAAAATTGTTTGGCAATGAATTGTAGCGTTATTGAGGTTACAATATTTTCGAAAGAAATGCTTGTTTGATGTCGAATTTAATGTTTATATCCAATCCTCTAAGGTTGAAATCTTTACATGTAGAGTTAATGCAAATCAAAAATTTACATCTTGAGTGAATGTTAATAGTTTGTACTTGATTATTCAGCAATGAAAGGATGATAATTGCATTTAAATAATCAAAGCTTTTTTGAATAGATGACATATTTTCATTGCATAACTTTTGTCTTTGTTTACCGAACATAATGTCATAATTTCATAAGTGGTTGAGCGAATATTCAAAAAAAAAACCCCATTATATCATCAAAAAAAATTTTTGGTTTTATACATTTACTCTGGACTCTGTTCTTTAAGAGATCAATAATGATCATACGCAAAATATAGCGATAGAAATAGTTGTTAAATTTGTATCGCTCGTGGATATCTTTCGTCAAATAAGAATCAGATCCATTTAACTGTGCTTCATATTATAGGCTAAATTGTGTTGGTCATGGATCAGAATTATAATTGGTTGAATTAAACGGTTAATATTATTAAATCAAATGGTTTTTTTTGGCGATTAATAATTTATTATGGGCAGCTAGACATTAAAGCTTTACTTTTTTTTTGCTATTACAGCAAGGTAATTTAAAACTAGAGAATAAGAAATGTAACTAAACGAATGAAATCGCATTCGCATGCTATTATCTTATCAGGTTAGATTTCTTGATATTTTAATTGCACGTGCAATTGTTATAAATTTCATGAAATATACCGATTCAAAGATTGTCAAAGTATAGTATGAGAATTCATTTTGATTCAGGTGCCAACAAGTGAAAATCAGAAAGTAAATTATAGGATAATACATATTTATTGTATAGTGATCTGTATTTAAACTTCTTAGTTTTCACTTGGCGGCATTCGTTTTATCTAATAACGTTGATGAGCTTGGAGTTTAGGTTCAAGAGTAACCGTCATATTTCATCCCCATAACTGTATACCATTATATAATAATTTAAAATTGATATCTTTTATATTTATAATATAGAAATAGTTATACGTATGTATGTAATCAAAGTTTAATTAACCAACTTATCATATCGATATCATTTAAACTAAATTCTTAATTTACAATATTTTTCATAGTTTTAAAAAACTCATCTACCCCATCTTGAAATTTTTCGCCCCAAACTTCAAAAATCCCAAAATCGGTGACCTTTCCGTCTGGTGTCAATCCTAACTTTTTTAATAAAGGATTACTCATTATACCATTTGGATCAAATTTCTTAATTTGTTTAATAAATGAAAGAACGTTTTGATCTCCATATGCATTCATTAAATATTTATGGTCAAGTTTGGGAGAAAAATATTGTCCCCAATGGCATCTCGCATTATGCTTCACTGCGGTTTCAGTCAATGTATCAAATACACGCTTATAATGATCAATCCAAACGTCCTAATTTTTTTTTTTAAAAAAAAAAAAAGACAAAAATTAATATGAAAAAAAAAGAACAAGATTTTCGAATTTTAATAATGCATACATAAACCAAGATAATCATTTCCAAGTATGCTCTAGTCTCATCACCCTTTCCATTTCCCATGGAAAGATATTGTGAAGAAGCAGCAGAAAATCTCATAGAAGCTGGTCCATGGATGTTTAAATTGTGTTTGTCTCTTAGTTCTTTGAGTGTTTTCAAAATCGCATCTGTTGCTACTATATGATTATCATCTTTCGTTGAAAATGAAAATTCTACCGAAATTACTTTAAAATCATTAACGAAACCTTTTTTTTAAATACAGCAGTAAATAAGTAAATAATAATTAAAATTTAAACAGGTTTTTTTTTTATAAAAAAAAATTATTTAACCTACCAGGACCCAATGAGTTATAAACTAATTCATAACTATCAACAATAGGATCTTTGTGATTTTGAGATCTCAAAGCTTCTTCATTAATAAATGGTACAAAAGCTGAAAACAGATGTAATAACAAATATAAAGCACCACCCGCTGTAATGCTCAAAACCTTTGTTATCTCTTGCACTACAGGTAACTCAATAAATTCTTGAAACAACATTTTGGCCTCTGATTTTGGATACATTTTCACATCTTCATTTGCTGCCAAATCTCTTAAAGTAATCAAAGCGTAATCTGTGTACGGGCTTATCCAAACTTCAACATTGCGATATTTCAAATAGGGGTTTATAGAATAGGGTTTCTGTTTTAAAACAGATTTGGCATTTGTCCAAGTAGTTTCTTCTCTTCTTTCAATAATGCTAAACAAAGGAATGGTTGAAATGGTGACTTCATAGGTCACACCAAGAGCGCCAATATTTACTACAGCAGCATGAAACGTTTCATCATCTTGGATTAAATTTATATTAGGAAATTTTTGAGTAAATTTGGAGGCATCTGTGATTCCTTTTGTTGGTTCTACTTTATAAATTTTCTCTCCTGTTTTTTTAAAAAGAAATTGTTAGAAACATCAAAAAAAAAATAATTAATATAAACGTATTTTTCATTACCTGGAGCAACCATTAATACCGAAACTACAAATGAACACAAAGGTGGTAGAGTGACGCCACTACCGTGCGTAGAAGTTGCATTTACACTATTAAATATGATGAAAGTTAAAATGAATTAATAATCACATCTAATATTGTGTTTTTTTTAAAAAAAGTTAATAGTAAAGAGAAATGAATTAATTTAAATAATATTTACCCAATTATATCCTGTCCTTAAAATAAAAAAAATTTAAAATGTTACTAAAAACTAGCTTTATAAAAATACAGATTAAAGCCTTTTATCATTGAATTTACCAGTCCATCCACCAACATTAAAAAAAGCTCTGTTATCTTTTTTCAAAGCGGGAAGGATTTCATAAATCTTAGTTCCCCACTTCACATCATAATAGACAATATCGTCTTTCTTAGCTTGAGATATAGCATCTTCATTTAATAAATTCAAATCTGTTTTGGAAATATTAGAAGTTTTACTTGGTTTTAAAAGGTATCCATTTGTTTCTGCTACTTTACTGTTTTAAAAGATTTTAAAAGGCAGGTTATTATATAAATATGATTTATGATATTATTTTCTTGTGCAAATTGCGTAAAAAATATATGATACCTAAAAGCTGCAAAAGATCCAACAGCTTTAACATGCTTATTCTCCTTAACAGAGGTTTTCATTACATCTTGTAATTGTTGGAATGATTCAATATTTACTATATCAGATTTAAATCTAACATTTCCAACACGATTAGTTGCCACTTCTACAAGAATAAACGTTGAAATAAATAGAATTTTATATCACTCAATATTATCAATCATAATAGTAAGAGAACCTTCATCATCTCCGGTAGAAACTTTAGAATCTTCGAGAATTTTTTTATGAGCTTTCTGGATGAGTTTCCCTAAGAAAAAAAAAAAACATCACGATTCTTTAATTTACTATTACAGAAAACTTATTAATTCAAATCCAATTTTTAAAAGAATTACTTAATTTCTCTGCGATTTCTTCATCCTTTATAAAAATATCATTAAGCTCTCTGATATCTTTTCCGTCGTAAATTTCTTGCACTTCTTTGTCAAAAAATCCCATAGTTTTTTTTTTCACTTTAGAGTTGGTTTAATGCTAGATTATTAATTTATAATAAATATCATTGATAAATTCGTTTTCTTTGACATTTTAAGTTATAGTATACCGGATATGTACTTGTACGACATTTTATGTTTTACAAATGGAAATCTCTTGTTCTTTTCAGTTTTACGAAATACCATAATCAACTCCGATTTTGAGTACGTAAAATTTTTGATTCGGTGCTCTGATTTTTTCCTTTATGCACATTCTGGAATGAAGGCTAAGAACAAAATGAAACTTTTCGGTATATTACCGATCGAAGCTCAAAGCAGTCAGATGACTTTGTGTCAATAAGAGAAATAGGGTTGCCTGATTGCTTCCAAATTAAACCCTATGGGTATCTTATTGTCTACGGATTTTGGTGTAAAAGAAGGCCAATATTATAAAATAGTTAATAAATAGAGTAACTTACTCTTGATTAAATACTTTAAATCACTAAAAATTTTCGCCAAAATCCGTAGCGGTAGGTAATAGGATACCAATAGGGTTAAATTGTCATCAAATGTGTAATATTATTTTAACTAATGTTCTATGATTTATGCTTACAATAAAAAAAAAGAATTTAAACCTCTCATATAAAATAATATGGATAAATAAATTCCACTCTAATATCGTTCATATTGTATTATTATTCGACCAATTTGGTTTTAAATTAATTCTATGGCATAACGATAATATATTTCCCATTTTACTTTCAAATTTGTGCATATGCAGAGGCTTATGCAATACAGTTCTGATACGAAACTTGCATTATATTCTCCTTAATAAAATCAGCTGAAATAATACCCTAGATTCGCAAGGCCATACATACGTGTGACAGGTCAGAGTATGGATCAGCGATTTGCTGTGATATATTTTTAGAGTATATTAAATTAGGTATGATATATTTTTTGTATTTTTTGAGTATTTTACGAACATATTAAATTAGTTATAATGATGTTTTAATATATGTTATAGTATTTTGTTTAGCGAAGAATAATAAATTAAATAATAATATATAAGTTTAAATAAATATGTTTCATTTTTTCAAATCTTAATTATGGGTCCGAAGCAAGTTTCATTAGACAGTCGAGCATTAGAATTTAAAGAGGATTTTGTAAAAGATGGTGATAAGTTAATATGTCGATTCTGTCACTATAGTGTTGATTATAATATTCAATCAACTATAGTTTCATATATTGGATCAAAAAATCATATCAAAAATGAAGCTACTGCAGAATGAACAGTAGTTTGAACATGGCAACAAACATTTTCAACACTTGTACAAGCATCTGAATCAAGAAAAAATACTGTAAAATCACTTATAAAGGTTTTCGTTAAGGCAAATATCCTTTTTGAAAAAGTTGACAAACTTTATAATTAGATTAAGGAAAACCTTCATGAAGTTGGTGCAGTATCATCTGTGAGTAACTTACATATACATTATTTATCAGAAGTTTATAAAACAATTATTATAGAATTTAAAATATTTTTTGAAAATAAAAAAGTATCTTTTATTATATATTAACTAAAAATTAATTATATATTTTAAAATAATATTTTATATTTTTACTAGATAATATATTAAAAATATTTAATTAAAATATTAAAATATTTTTATAATTATTACAATATATTTTTATATAATATATTAAAATATTATATTTATTAATAAATAATTAATACTTAAATTAAATATCAATATATTTACAAAATAATAACTAAAGTAATATTTAAGTTTTAGACTAGTGATTATACTTAGCATAGATGTCTTAAGTTCCTATTCAAAATAGTGTCCCTAAGATTACAAATCATCTTTTTTATTCAACTGATTAACAAGATACAGTTACTATAATACAGATATAATTTCCAAATTTCACTATTTATAGAATTTGAACATTAGACCTGCTACTTGGGAGTTGGCAACCTGTTTACTTTACTAAGTCACTATATTCCTTTTTTTATTATTTTTTAACCAGTATAAATTATACATAAACATATGTAAAACATTACACTAAATAGTAAATTTAAAACATGTTATAGAAATTAAATTATTTTCAATACATGTAGTATGCAGTGATTGAATTAAGTGTCTAATTCTATATAAATACCTTTTATAAGTCTACACTCTCTCTAAATATATACTCAAATTCAGGCTCAACTATATACAGTAAAGTCTCTATAAGTATATACTCTTGAGACCAAACTTTAATATTGTGCACTTAAAGAACTATAAGAAAAAGTTTGCTCATAATAATCATATATATAGTTGAACCTATATTTGGATATGAATCTAGAGTGAATGTCACTTATAGAAGGTGCACTTACAGAGGTTTTACTGTATATCATATAATACTGAAAAATACTAAAATTAAAAATAATCAAATTTGGTTAAAATTATTATTATAAATTTTTTGAAATGTTTTAGAATTTATAAAAGCAGCTATAAAATATCTATTTAGTATTATTAAAATACAATATGTAAAAAAATTTTAAGATTTAACCTAGCTGAGTTATAAAGTAACTAAGATATTAATTTTATTGTTCTAAATAAAAAAAAATAAACAAATCTTTATACAAGCTATTTTTGTGATATTATTAACATTAAGAGTTTTACACATTTTTGACTATAACTTTTGATATACTGAACCAATTTGGATGAAACAACCACCATTGGATTCAGCTCACTGAGACGATTCTTGAGCACAAGATCATGTGATTCTGATCACAGGATCATGAGATCAGGACGATTTTGATGAAAAGCACTAATTGTAATACATGTGACTTGATTCTGATTGGCTCAAATTACTGTGCCAGAAAT
>CAJVQA010003180.1:0-20094 GCA_910591915.1 Cetraspora pellucida
GTTAACAGTTAATTCTTCTTTAAAAAAAATTAGCTCAAAAACAAAAAAAATAAAAAAGTTGGTTAATTTTTTTGATTCGCCTAAATAACAAGAAAGATTAGAAAAAGCTCAAATAAATGTAATGGAAAGAGATAAATTACCTCAGTCTAATTTAATTAGTACTGAATCTTATTTTGAAGAAGAAGAAACTGGCGAAGTTAATGATAGTGTTAGTACAGATTCAGAACGACTTAATATAAATGTCGCTCTAAAAACTCTTCGTCTACTTAAAGATTACCCAACTAGGTGGAGCTCCACTTATAGATCTTGGAAAAGGCTTTTAAAATTAAAGGATGCAATTATATGGTTAGAAGCTAATTTAAAAATTTCACGAAATTCAGATGATAAAAAAGATGGACAAAATCTTGCTCAATGTTTACCTGATGAAGACGAATGGAGGTTAATTGAAGAATTAGTTAAGGTCTTCAAGCCATTCGACCAGGCTACTGAAGCCTTTAGTGCTGAAAAATATCCTACATTGTCGGTTGTTTATCCTATTATTGAAATGTTAAAATTTAAATTTGCAACAAATTCAAATTTAACTTCAATTAAGGACGATTTTAATGAAGAATATGGTAATTTTTAATATTTTCTATCATAAGTTATTACCAAAATATAATGCTAATATTTATCTTTTTATAATTAGATAGCGATAATGATAATGAAGACACACAAATACTAGATACTTATGATATCCAATCAATAATTGCTTACACTAAGAAAGCAATTTATAATTCTCTTTGGAAATATTGGGGTGAACCAAAATATACCAGTCTTTTAGCTACTTTACTAGACCCTCGGCTTAAAAAAATGCGTCCTTGGTCTAATCATCTATGAGAAGAAACAATAAGAATATGCCGTGAAGAACTTGATAACATTACTGATGCGACACCTATACAATCTATTTCTTCCACCAGTACTACTTCAACTAATCGTTATTTTGCATCAATATTTGATAATAATGATGATGATAATCTATTAAATAATAAAAGTGAATTAGATAAATATTTAGAAGCATCGCTTGCATCACCATCAAAACGACCTTTAGAATGGTAGAAGGAACGAGAAAAAGATTTTCCAAATCTAAGTAAGTTAGCAAAAAAGTACTTATCTATCCCAGCAACTTCGGTGCCAAGCGAACGCTTATTCTCAGATGCGGGAAATCAAATAACACCAAAACGAACACGTCTCAGTCCAGAAACTGTTTCTCAAATATTGTTTTTAAAAAGTAATAGTAAATTAATTAGTATCACATAAAAAAATTTTTTAATTTGAATAATTTGCAACTATGTAAAATTCTTTTCTGATCCCATTAGCTATATTGTCACGGCTAAAACTTGAAATCAGGAACCTTGATTTAAAACTATAAGCACCACCTATATTCTTTTATTAATTAAAATTTCAAGCTTTGGCCGCAATATATATTATTAACTAATTGATTATAGAATAGGATTACCTATATTATAAGAGTTGTTTTTTGATTTTAAATAAAGACTATTAAAGGCTTTAGTTATAAAATACCATATAATGGATTTTAAAATTAATCTTGCGCATGACATGGTTGAAGTCGGCATCTACTTGAAGTTGAAGTTTTAAGTGTTTAAAATTGCACTAACTAAAATTAGCAACCGAATTAGATCCTTAGTAATTTTGATTTTAAGCGAATTTAATTTTAAGCGCTTGAAATTACAACTCAAGCAAATGTTAATTTAATAATCACATGTATCACAGAATTTTATTGGATGTAATCACGTAAGTTAGCCGGGTTAACCAAGTTAGGTGGGTTAGACAGGTTAGGCGGGTTAACCGGGTTGGTATCCGGGTAAGGGTTAAATAAACAGGCGGGTGACCTGGAGTAGAATTTTATACTGGGCCTAATCTCTAGTTCAAACAAACCCCAGCATCTACTTCACAGCATATCTGAAATACTTTAGTATACTCTTGCTGGTTCACCAAACTCCCAATCCAGATAGTCTGATAGGACTTACAACCAGTCTATTGGTATATCAGGTCGGCCCAATATCCTTTTCCTTCAGCTTGATCTGGCAATTTGGTTGGTAGTACCTTCTATCTAGAGGTTTTTGCCCATCTAGCTACTTCAACCTTGGTATCCGTTTTATAAGGCTAGCCTTTATAGTAGGGCTGTCAAAGTTCTGGCTACCTCTCTACTCGAGTCTTCCCAAATGGACTTCTTGTTATCCAATTTTAATAGATTTACATGACCACAAGGACTTATTTAGTGTTTGCACCACCTATTGTCAGTTTGCATTTCTTTGTGTAACTACAACCTTGTTCCAAAGGACAATGTCATGTGACCTGTTACACAAATGCCCCATGACCTACCAGTCATGCTGATGCGATTGCTATTACAGGTATCCTAACCCAATCATTAGTAACAGTTGCCATAATATAAATATTACATAGGTGATTATCCAAATTTTCGCCGTCGATAGGATTTGAACACCCAACCTACCACTTGGAGGGTTGACAACCTGACCACTTCACTAGGTCACCACACCCTTTCTTCAAATATTTAATATATTTATTTAATTACAAGTTAATATATAAAATTTTATGTAATTATATTTTAATTCAAATATATTAAGTTAGTATATTATGCTTAATAAGATGACCAATATATATAATTGGACATGCCAATTTACATAATCAGCCTTCTAAATTTTTAACAAAAAAGATTGATAATTATAACTATAGATAATAAAGACCAAACTTGTATTAATATTAATAAAATCTTTTAAGTAGTATAGTTAAATGCATTGATTAAAAATAATTGTTTTATTTTTAACAAAATTAATGCTCAATTTTTTTTTTTTTTTTGAGGTTTATATTGCATGATATAGTTTAAATTTTTATTTTTAGCCAAAAGATAAAAACTTTGATCAGACAAAATAAATAAGTAGAAAAGCATTATAAGCTTTAATAGCTTAAATAAGTCAATTAATAAATAATTATTATTATATTTACTAAATCAAAGTAAATATGTAAATGCTATAGCTTTAAATTTATTAATTAATAAATGATAGCAGTTATTAATACAAATCTAATGAAAGGTTAATAAATCTATAAACTTGAATAACTCAACTTAAAAAATTACATATTATTCTTTTTGTAGTAAACTTATTATAGTGAAATTTCAATATAGTAAAAAATTTTTAAATATAAAATTATTAAAATTCAGTTTGATATAGTAAAGTACATATAGTAATCACTTATTATAAGTTATTGTGAAGTTTTTTTCAGCACAAAACTTTATTATAAAAAAAATGATATTTATATTTACCAATTACTAACTTTAGTACTATATTGATCTATGCACTACTTCAATCCTAAAAGTCTAATAGTTTTGTCACTTTTGCAAGTAATAGTTTCTAAAGTGCTATAAGATTAAGTAATTTGAATAAATAAATTAATTAATAAATATTTATTATAACTTACCAATTACTGAACCTAGTATTATATAGATATTTCATTTAATTATTTTAATTTTTTTTTTCTATACATTCAAAAAAAACAAAAATATTAATTGATATGTAAAAGTCTAGATCATTCAAAATATCTTAAAGTTAAGCAGTTATTTGAAAATCATTCTAAGCTCATTGTAACTAACATTTATAACATTTACTTTTGTTTTTTATCTTTTTTCAAAGGTTATTAAAAATAAATCCTGCAGGCCTTATATAGTTTTTGTCTTTGCAAATAAAAGCTTCTACCTTATTGCCAGAAATGTAGATCATAATAATTGAATGATTATTTTAGTCTGTAAATTATAACAATTAAATGTATTACTGTTAATATTTTTTCAAACATGTAGATAGTATCTGCATTTATAAATTAAAGCTAATAAATAAAATAAGCAGTAGAATAATCAAATATCATAAAATTAATTAAAAAATGTACTGTCAAATTAATACAAAATAATATTATTTTTTTAAATTAATAAAGTTGTTACTATACTTACCTACTAAATTAATGAAAGCTTTTATATATATTAGATAAATATGTAAAAAATCCAAAATCTATATTTTAAATACTCAATTAAGAACTATAAAATTTATTTTACCAAAAAAAAAACTTGACCACAAATTATATATACATATTTTTTATTTTTTTTAAAAAAAATAAAATAATCAAGTCACTAAAAAACTTATAAATGTAGCTTTTAACTTAATTTATTAATACACTTTGTATAAAGCACATATTCAAGCATATATATATTATATCATGCATAGTATCTAGTTAAAAAACAAAGTATTATTTAAATAGTCTTCAAATGTTTAAGCCATTGTTTTTTTTTACTTGTATGAAGAAATTTTATTTACTATTTTTTTAATCAGCCTAAAATTTTTTTCTACATTTTTCACTTATCTAAAGTTTTTTTTTATTCTGTTGGTCTTCAAGAATTTCAAGTGTTTTTTTTTTTGTATTTATAAGTTGAGTAAACAATTAATCAAAATTTTGTATATTTTCTTCACCTTTAATATCTTCAAGATTTGTAATATTATAAAAAGTAGATTATGTAATATTACTTGCTTGTATATCCAAAATGCCAAGAAATGGGTATTGGTGATAATGATAAACTTTGTCAAAAAATTTATCTAATACAGTTCCTTTTTGTAATACAAGATGTTTACAAATTAGGAAACAGCTAGTCAAAAAAGATGAATATCCACATACTTAATTTGAAATATTAGTAGGATAGATATTTTGTATTATATGAGTTTCTAGTTTTTTTAATTCTTTTTTAAATGCTTTATGCCAATTTGCTTTTTTAATACTAGATAAAACTTGTTGAAGTTTTCTTTATTGATATAAAATTACTTGTGTCATAATAATAAAGACTACTAAATTCAATTGTGAATGAAAAATTTATACAAGAAATCATGTTTCAATACTTTCTAGTGGGCTTCTACAAACATATTCATTTTAAAAATTAAAATCTTTGTACTATAACCTGCATATAACTATAATATTCAGCATTCTGAATTGTACTATTTGTTCTATAGATATATCCAAAGATATATTTTATTTTTTAATATTAAGATAAGTAATTGCAACCTAGGAGTTTATTGATAATTAGTCAGCATATAACTATTGTGTACAACAGCTACAAAGGCAATCATAAAAAGAGTGTACAACTAGCCACTTGTATAACTTTAGTCATTATCTATTTTAAGTAGTCCAACCGAAGGTTCTATACTAGTTGCCATACCTAAAACCTGCCTGTGGATTCTCTATTTAAACACTCTAGTTCCTATATCTACTCCTACCCTATTATCTGCAGAATTTCTGCAAATATATCATAGTCACTAAGTCATGTTTAACTTTATACTAAGTCTACCAGAGCCTTTTGTATTTCATACTTATAGCTGACCTAGTACTGCTCTGACCTAGACTATTACTTGCAGTCAGAACTAACTATTAAACCATTATACCCTTGTAAAGTTTACAAAGACCTTGATACCTTCCTTTTCTAACTTTCACTACCTACTTCTGGACCTACAATACCTACAAAACTTCATAAACTACCAATTCAGATGGCTCATTCGGTGAACCTGGCAGCCTGGTTGGTATGTGCTCCTCTATACATGTTGTCATACAATCTATTCGAGGTCCTAGTAATTCTTTTTGGGGGCCTTTCTATAGTTTGGTAATACTATTGAAAGTCCATGCTATCTCTTTACTTGGAATTTCTAAGAGGGTTTTTAACTCTTCAGTTCTTTTGCTTTCTGTGCCTGGTAGTCTTATTGTGGGTTTGCACTAAAGTTTTATGCAACATCAGTTATTGACATTCCTCTATATAGATGTAATATTACACTTTGCATAGATGCTCTGAGCTCCTATTCGAGATGATGCAACAAAGGTTACAGATACACTAATCCAACCAATTAACAAAAACAATTATTATAACACAGATCTTATTTTACAAAATTTGTCATCTATGAGATTTGAACTCTAGATCTGCCACTTGGAGGTTGACAACCTGACCACTTCACTAGGTCACTATACCTTTATCCAAAAATATATTAATAAATACTATTGACAAAAATTATAAACTTCTTGTACAGCCATTGATCAAATTTTATGTGATGTTAAATATTGTCTCTTATTTGTAGGTATTAAAGAATGTTGATGTAAATGTCAATTCATTATTTTCTATATAGCTTCATAAAACTGTTTAGAACAAAAGACATAATTTGTTATATTAAGTTGTAGACAAAATTTAGGATCAATAAAATAAAATTGATTATGTGCTATTTGACTATTATAGTTAATTTGTTTTGGTTTAACATTATTTAAAAGTTGAGTTTTAATGACCCTTTTAATATGCCAAAGGCATATTTGAACTTTACTATTTTTCTAAACAAATCTAGCAACTGATATTTGTGAAAAATCCTTGTCTATTAAAAAAAATTCAGAATTAAGATTAAGTAAATACAATACATTAAAAAAATTAGTTAAAACACCTATATGAATTCTATTACTACAATTTTTGTTATTTTCAAAAAATAAATAAGCCAACAGATATTTACTTCTATTAATTTGAGTATGAACAACATATAATTTGAATTTCAGATTATTTGTGTTGTTTATAATAATCATAAATGAGTCAAAAATCAAATTTTATTTTGAGTAAAAGAAAAGAAACTACAATCATATAAATTTTATATAATTGTAGTTTCTTTTCTTTGGCATTACTCTTTTATAACAATAACAATAAGTAATCATACATGTAGCATCAACTCTAATTTTATTGATTTAAATTTCAGAACTTGAATCATATCCTACATTCTACTTAAAAATTCTATTGCTTGTGAAAATTTTTTTTGAATTACTATATAATATGATTTTTCAATTAATCATTTTTTTGCTAAAATAAAAGAGTTGTTATCATGTTTATATCTTTTTTGACCAAGTTTAGTCTACCAAAAGTGAATTTGTTTTTAATGTATATTAATACTTAAGTTTTGCATTACTAGACATTTATATATCTCATATAGAAGTAAATCAATATTTTTTTGGATATATTGTTTTATTTTTAGGAAAATAGAATTATTTAAGCAGAGTAGATAAAAATGATAATAGATTTTAACATTAGTGACAATAAGATCTTGGGATATAGTAATTGTAACTTGCTCTTTATAGGGAAAATGCTTAATTAATTGCCTATCATAATGTTTATTAACATTAATATATTTTTTTTAGCTTTTTAGCCAAACAGTCTCTTTGTGAGTAATAATAAATATAAGTTATTAAATTTAATATTTTTTTATTATATTTTAGATAATATCTAAATAATTAATATAAAATTATTTTAATATTATTTCAATATGAAACTTTATGTTTAAAATTAATTTTTAACTTACATCTATTTATATTCATTGGTATTTTATATTTTTCAATTATATAATTAGCTTTCTCTTTAGGATTACCTTCTAATATGAAAATATTAACAGCATAAGAAAGTTCAAACTCCAAGAATTTTAGATTTTTAAGGTTCTCATCTATCTTTTTACCTTTGTATTAATTAAAAAATTGCATTACATAGTCATAAAAATTATAGAAATCTATGAATATATTATTATCATATGCTTCAGGTTACTTTTTTTTTTTCTCTCTGTTTTGAGTATGACACATATTACAAATATAAAACTTATTGTTATTATTGCAAGAAAGGGGTTTTTTACATCCAGTGCAATATTCTTGTATACTATTGTTATTGGTAATTATAGAAGATACTGAATTCATTTTTACAGTACTTTGTGGCACTTTAGCATATCGATATTCAAGAAAAAAGACAAACATAAAAAAAGCATTGTCTAATATTTATATCAAACAATACTCTGCATAATGACATAAATATGTGCATCAATGTAAGTATGTAACACTATATTATAGTAAATGATTTACTATGTAGATTATGTGAGAGTAAAATTTTTTATAATAATACTAGGTAAGTTCTTGGGGACAAGGTCTGTAATTATATGAAAAAATGCAAACCAATGCCAGATGATGCAAACCTATAATAAGTCCTCATAGCCATATAAATCATAGAAATCAAATAAAGAAAAACAGAAGCCTACTTGGAAGATCTGAATAAAAAGATAATCCAAACTTTCAATGATGCTACTATAAAGACTAGACATATAAAACAGAGCTAAAAATTGCGAAACTAGGCAAATATACTGGTCTTTAAGGAGGAACCAAATAAACCAACTAGGCCACTAAAATTTTCAGATTTTAGGAAAAAAAGATACATGCTAGCAAACATGTAAACCAGAAGTATGGTTATGGCCTACCTTTCTGGGCTATTTGGAATGACAGCTTGATAGAACTTGAATTGAATATCAAAGTAGTAAGAATACATTGTGAAGTAAGTACTGAGATTAGGGTGAACTCTACAAGGGCATAGTATTTAATAGTATGTTCTAATTACTAGTATTGGTCTTAATCATAGAAATATCAGATCAGCTATAAGAATAAGATACAGAAGATTTTAAAAGGTTTAGTACAAAGTCAAAGATTTCAAAGAACTGCTTTAAAAACTTAGTGACTATGGCATATTTTCATCAGCATTGGCCAGTGTTGTTAGTAGACAGAGGTAAGTAGATGGATACAGAAACTAAAGTAGTTAATAGAGAACCTATAAGCAGGTTTCAGATATGGCAACTAGTGTAAAACTTTTAGCCAAACTATTTAAATTAAACAATAACTAAAGTTGTATTAGTAGTTAGTTGTATACTCTTTTTATAATTGCCTCTTGTAGTTGTAATGCAACTATTAGCCAAATATATTATTAATAAAATTCTGGGTCACAAGTACTTACTTTAATATTTAAAAAAAAATAAAATAAAAATAAAAATAATATTTTAATATGTTTAGAATAATTATAACTTGTACTAGTAGTTATAATTAACTATTATAATAAATGGTTAATTATAACTACTAATTTTAAAAAATATAATGATAATTAAAATTAATCATCTAATTTTATTGTCATGTGATGTTGATCACATTTTTCTATGAAGCTATAAGAATTTTCATTTTTGTTATCACTATAACTTTCAATAAACATGAGGTACATATTAGCATTATTGGAATATAGCTATATAAAGTTTTGTATAAGGGTTTAGTACTAATTTATTGCTATTCAAAGCTCTTTTTGCCATTTGGTTCTTCTGAAAATACTGTTTTAAAACCATTACAGATTTGTTGAAGCATTAGATAAAGTTTGTTTAACATGTCAACACTATTGCATAGCTGTGTTTAATCAAATTCTATTTAAGACTTATCAGCCCTTTATGAATGCCAAATCTGGTTCAGTAGGAAGGAAATCATTATTAGCATACCAGCCAGTTGAAAATAATGAACTTGGTTTAGCTGAAAAAACAGTATTATTAGAGGCTCTCAATGAAAATACTACTCTGACTTCTTTAAACCTTAATATAAGTTCATCTCAGGTTAGTTAGCTTTTAGATGAAGATAACCAGTATTGTATAATTAATCTAATTTTATTTAAAGCATGCTATTCCTTTAATGAATATAATGAACTATTTAGTTTTTATAAAAACTATACTAATTTGTTCAAAAGTGTTGAAACAAATAAACTTGGTTCAGAAGAAGCAAAAACATTATCAGAGGCTCTTTATAAAAATATTACTCTAACTTTTTTAGATATTAATTCAAGCATGCCTCAGGTTTATTAAATGATTATATTTAGTTTCAGGAACAAATATGCATTAGTTAATATGATTCTTTAAGATACTAATCATAAGTAACAAAGCAATCTAAATTGGCTTTGTTACTTATGATTAGTATCTTGAAGAATTATATTAGCTTATTTTTTTGATTACCAAAGAACATCTCAATTAAAATTTACAATTTACTACAGATTTCTTATTATTATGACAATGAATTATTCCTATCAAATTTGAGTTTTTATTCTTCAGAATTTTCTCAATCACATTCACAAAATTCTGCTATTGATTTACAAACTGCACTAATTTTTTTTGAACCTACCTTTAACCAATAAGATAATTACCTCCAAATTGAACATTTCACTTCATTTGAGTTATTGGATTCTAGTAGTTAAAGTGATAATAATAATAATATAAATAGTCAGTGTAAATATTCTTTTTATATAAAAATTAATAAATATTTTAATACTTTTGAAGAAATTGGAAGAAAACTTGATCAGTATGCAATAAAGCATGGTTTTGCTATTAGAAAAGGATATACACATACACATAAAGATGGAATAGTATAAAACATTACTTGGGTATATCACTTATTTGAACAATGAAAATCTAAAAAAACAATTGATCCTAATAATTAATATAATTGTGATGCTACTGTTGTAAATTGTAAATGGCATGGTATTTTTTCAATAGGTAGCAAAGCATCAACAATTCACTGTTCATTATTTATTCTATAGATGATAATATTAAAAATAATGTACTAAGATATTATCAATTAAATAATAAAATGCTTAATAAAGTTGAATTGTACTATCAATATTATATTCAACCTAGTAGAAAATTAACTTACTTGAAAATAAATATTCTGATCACTTTATTAAACTATAAAGTATCTATAATGTAATAAGTCAATTAAAAGATACATCTAAAGAACTTAAGAATGATGCTGCTAATTTATTAAATTACCTTTTGTGTTAAAAAAAAAGGACACTAGTTGCATGATTGAACCTATAGTTGATAATATAGATAATGAACTTAAGGGAATTTTTTGGCAATCTGATGAACAAATACAATTGTTATTAAGATTTGGTGATGTTTGTTTATTGGATACAACTTGCAAGACTAACAGATACTGATGATCATTGGCCTTAGTAATTGTAGTTAATAATAATACTAAAAGTAGATTAGTTGCTTAGGCACTATTGCCAGATGAATCTATAGACTCTTTTACTTGGCTTCTTATATGCCTTAAAAAAGAAAATTTAATATATAAACCAGGTGTTATTTTTTCTGATTCTGATCTTGCAATAGTTGCAGCAATTTCTAAAACTTTTGTAACAGCTCATTACCACTTTTGTGTATTTTATCTTGAAAATAATATCAAAAAAAAGGTCTAATTAAACTTGGTAATCATTCTGATCAGTTTTATAAGTAGTTTTTATATTGTGTGAAATGCATTACAAAAACCTTTATTTGAATGCTAATATAAACAATTGATTAAAGCTTATCCAGCTATGAAATATTATTTCTATAAACTTTACCAATTAAAGCAAAGTTGGGTCTGCTGTTTCACAACTCAAATTTTTAATGCTGGCATTCAAAGCATACAAAGTGTAAAGTGTTATAATAACTTTTATTAAGACTAGCATTAATCAAACATCATCTTTAATTAAATTATATAATATAATTCAGAAGTGTCTTGATAAAGAAAATAAATATAGTCATTTTCAGAAAACTATAAGCTTTAATCATAATAGTCAGTTTATAAGTAAAATATTATTTTTAGAAATTATTGCAATGTATGAAAAATATCTTACATCTCATATAATTGCTAAAATAAAGCAACAAATTCAATAAACACTTTGGTACTAATATTATTTATTTGATATTTTACAAAAACATTGCATTAACAATGAATCTGAACTTATTAATAGATGTATTAAAAACAATTATGATGTACAACAAATGCATATTAACTCTATTTTAAGTAATGTATTATATAATAAAATTCAAAAAGCTTGGTATTTTGTTAGAATTATGGGTTTGGAAAATGTGCATTATATTATTTTACTTAAGGATAGTTCATTTTTATGTACATGTATCTGGTCAGTTAGCTATGGAATTGTATGCAGGCATTACTTTACTGTTCTTATAGAATCAGATATAGCCATTATTCATATATTATTAATAATACAGTAATAGTATAAAAATGCTTATTTTAATGAATTAGAAGATATATTCAATAATATTTCAGCAATTTAATTATATAATAATGCTTTTAATAGGACTAATTCACCAAGTCAACTTAATCAAACTATATTAATCAAATGATTTAAACAACTTATTTTTATATATAAAGCTTTAGGATCTAAAAAGCCTAATAAAAAGTTTATTCAAGATTATATATGTTATGATAAAAGCTATAGATTATTACAAACTGTTTTTATATTGGCAAGTAAACAGAAACTGAAAAAGAAGTAAATAAATAGTGTTATCAATTTATACAACAAAAAAAGAAGTTAATAAATACTATAGCTTTAAATTTAAATGATACTGCATTAAATCAAGAACAAGAAAATAATATTTGTAGTATGCTAGCTCAAGAACAAAATAATAATATTCATAACATGCTGGTTCAAGAACAAGAAAATAATATTCAGATTATTAATCTGAAAATCATTTCAATTAAGGGCTAATCAAGTAAAAAGCAAAAGAGTGTATTAGAACAAAAAGCAAAAAAACTATTAAGTGTTATTAATGAAAACTCAAATTAATCACATGTATATACTTGTTTAAATTGCTATATAAAAGGACATAATATTCATTTGTGTACTTTATCAAGGCATGATAGCTAGTATTTAAAGGTTAGAGTTAAAGATTAGATAAGTTATCATTGTATTAATATCTAATAAAATTGTTATAAGTTATATATTAAAGATATATTCTAATTAACTTTTTGTTTTGCACAACTAAATTTAAGCAAAAGTAGTCTAATTAAACAAGTTTTTTGTTAACTTTGACAAAGCTTCTGTTAAAGTTAACAAAAAACTTGTTTAATTAAACTACTTTTTGTTCAAATAATTTGACATATAAATATGTATATAATATTTTATGTTTTCAATTAAATGAAGTATAAAATTATCTAAAAAAGTAGTATTATACTATAATACAGCTTAGATAGATATTCAAAAATTTATAGATAACTCCTTTTAATAATTAGGGTTAGAGTAAGTATTAGTCTTGTTCTTCTTTTTATGTTAGAGTTAGAGCAAGTTATAGAAAAAATAGCTTGAATTTAATAGTTAGAATTAGAGTGAGCATTAGTCTTGTTTTTCTTTTTGTATTAGAGTTAAGGCAGATTATAGAATAAATAGCTTGGGTTCCAAGTAGTTTTTTTTTACAAACTGTATATTACTAGTTAATTATACTTATTAGTTATAATTAACTATATAGTTAATTATAACTACTGGTTATAATTAACTATATAGTTAATTATAGCTACTGGTTATAATTAACTATATGATTATAATTAACCAGTAACACAAGTTAAACTTGTCCTATGTTTATTATATATTTTTAAACTATTTTAAAATTTCAGATCAACTTTTTCATATAGATTATCAAAACAAATAAAATTAACAAAAATTTAAAATAATAATATAAGTTTCTTTTAGTAGTATAGTTTTCTTAAAACTAATATTAAATTTAATATTTGTTAAATTTAATATTACTAAAAATTCAAAAGCCACAAATAGCTGATTACAGTCTAGTTGTTAGCATATAGTTGGTAATTCTAATAAAAAGCAAACAAATTATTTGTTATTCTTGACCTATATAAACTAATTAGTAGGCATCTACTCCAAAGCATAATTGGCCTATTTTTTTTAAAGTATCTAGAAGGCTATAAATTTTGTTTATCTATTTTTTTCTTTTTATTTTAATATAAATTTTATTTTTTTTCATAAACAATAATTATTTAAAAAAACTTTATTTTTGCTCTAAATTTTTTCTGACAAAAAGTAAGACATTACACTATACCAAAAAATTTGTCAAGTGCACATAATCAATCAAAACAGTAAACAACAAAAATAAACAAGTAAACACATTTCATTTTTAAAAATTTGTAACAATTTGCAAAAGAAAACAACAAACATCAAGTCATGTATAAATCTAAATTAGGTAATAGATATTTAAATAACAAAAGATACAGAAATAGATTAAGCAAATAAATTAATCAAATGAAGATAATCAACAAATAAAGCCTAATTTAGTAAGTGCAGAGAACAGATAACAAGCTATATAAATATTTAAATAGTAGTGAACTAAATTATGTTTTTAAAACATTTATAACTAAAAAAACCAAGTAACTTAAAAACTATAACAAAAACTTAGCTTTTAGTTATTTACAAAAAATTACAACTAAAGATCTTTTACTATATAGCCAAATACTTAAAGTCTTAAGATATGCAACAGAAAAAATCAAAACAGTACTAAGAAAAACTATTAGAAATTGGGCTAGTAAAATAAAGATAACAAGCCAAAATTTAGGCTCAGTTAATTACATATTAAGTTTAAACAAAGAGAAAATTAAAAAAAAAAAAAGTATGATAGAAGGGATCAAAAAAAATAATAAAGAAGAAGAATATTATTTTAGTACAATATCTAAGAAAAGATGACAAATAAAGGATACAATAATAGCAGATACAAAAGCAAACAAGGACTTAGAACAAATTAAAATATTATATACAAAAAGTTATCAAGTAATAGCATAGCAAACAGAACTAACAAGTAAAGACAAAAAGCTACTAGTAATTAAAAATAACTTTAAAAAATAATAAGTAAAAAAAAACAAGAAAAATCAGAAAACTGCAAAAACACAATTCAAAATATCAAAAAAATAACTAAGCAGTCTCTAGTTGTCTAAAAACAGAATATATAACAAGAGATTTTTTTTTAAAACAAAAATCTCATTCTTTAAAGTACTGAAAAAAACTAAAGAATACCAAATCAACTATATAAAATAAGTTTTTAGAAGAAACAAACATATCAAAACAATCAAAAAAGAATTTCAAAATGATAACAGTTAAATAATAGTAGATTTTAACTATAAGTATAGTAAAAAGATGTTAAGTAAACTTATTAAGAAAAAAGAAGAAGACTAGTGTAATCTTATCTCAAAAGAAGTTAAGCTTTCAGAAGGAAATTTAATTTTTATTCAAAAGAGAATAAAAAAGCAACAAAACCAAAATATAAAGAAAAATATTGAGGGGTCTTAAGTTCACAAAAAATTAAATTTAATTTACATCTTAAAAAAAAATAAAAACATTTAGATCTAGCAAAAAGAAAAAAGAGATGATAAAAATTACAAGATATATTACAATTTGGGAT
This sequence comes from Cetraspora pellucida, assembly GCA_910591915.1. Lineage (NCBI taxonomy): Eukaryota > Fungi > Glomeromycota > Glomeromycetes > Diversisporales > Gigasporaceae > Cetraspora > Cetraspora pellucida. The sequence goes on from CAJVQA010003180.1 coordinate 15,144, forward strand.
TTGCTAGCAAATGTTAAACATAAAGAAATAAAGTATATATATAAAAGTCTTGGCATATATATATAATAAAAATCAAAAGAATAAAATTTAAGATGCTTGCAATAATTAAGATTACAAGCAGTAACTATAATTACACTTCATGGTCACTACCATTAAATAATAATAATTTAGTCCAGATAACTCAAAAAGAAGAAAATTATAAACAAAGAAATAGACAAAGCCTTTTTACAACAAAACTACTAGAGATTCCCAAAGAAGTCTCAGAGGTGTTGCTTTTGCATAGTTTAAAAAGTAAAGGTGCAAAATCTGTATATATTTTAGTAAACAGAAATGATAACTCTAGAAGATTGCAATAATTATATTTGTAAGTCAGGAAGAGTTAGAAGCAACACAATAAAACCAATAAGATACAACAATTACACAGTTTTTTAAAAAGACTATAAAATAAAAAGAAAGGCAAAAGAGAAAACAAGAATAATTAACAAAGATTATATTGATGAAAAATAAGAAAATAATACTTATAGAATAAAATATAAATATGAAGAAAGAGAAAGAATGATAAAACAAAATAAAAAAAATAAAAAAGTTCAAAAAAGTAACAAGAAAACATTTACAGAAAGTTTGTTGTTTAGAATACTTAGCAGACTCAACAAGTTAGAAACACAAAAAAAAGGTAATAGTGTAGTAATAAGATAGAAATTAGCAAACTGCTTCTAATAGTTATTAAAGTAAATCTGAAGTTAACAGATATAAAGATAAGCTTTTTTTTACAAAGTCAAGTGATCAGAATAGAAATACCAAAAAAAACATTCTATATCTGAGAAAAAATATGAAAAAAATAATAATAGTAAAGAAAAAAAAACAAATAGATAAAGATAAGGTTTAGCTAGAGACTGAAAATATACAAAGTAGAATACATATAGGAAGAATATATGAAAATAGAAAAATTGAGCTTAAACTAGTAATATATAAACATTAATAGCCTCAAATCAAATAGTCAAAAAATAGAATTACTATATAAATAGATAATAGATAATAAACTTAATATTATAGAATTATCAAAAACAAATATTTTAGCTAAAGAGAAATTTTTTCTAACAAAAAATTTAGAAGATTTTGAACAAATGCATATCCAGACAAAAAGAAAGGTTTAGGTATAGGTTTTCTAATTAGTAATCAGTAGAAAAAACACTTAAAGCAGATAGACAAAATAAATAAGTATATAGTCTTAGCTAGTTTTATATTTAAGCAGCTAAAGATTATAGTTATAATAACTTACTTGTCACCAAATAATAAAGAAAAATAAAGATTAATTCAAAAAACAATTATAGATAAAGGAAGTGTCAAAAATTAGGTGATTTTTTAGAGAAGAGAGAGGTAAAAAAAATTATATATAAAAAATCTAACTATTTATATATTAAAAGAAGAGAGAGAGGTAGGTTTCCAATAAAAAATAATCAGATAATTAATAACACAACTCTAAGTATATTAAGAGACTTGAAAGAACACAAATAATAATTATAAGTAATTTTAACAGCATAGTAGATGTTAATTTAGATAGGCTGACAAAATCAAGAAAAAAACAACCAAAACCAAATGCATTGTTGAGATGACTCAAAAGACAAGAATTTAGAAATGCTTTTAAATTAATCAATTCAGAATCAAAAGAAGTTTCATGATCAGGTCAAGGTTCAGAATCAAGAATTGATTATATTTAGGTTACAAAAAAACTTACAAATAGTCTTTACAAAACAGAAATTTAGCAAATAGATAACTGTACAAATAGTAATTACAATTTAGTAATAGCAAAAATGAAATTAGATTATTTGATTATATTATACAGTATAGCAGAAATTAGAAAAAAAAGTTTCAAAAGAACAGTAATTATGTATGACAAAGCAATCAAAAAAGATTGAAATAACTATAAACAAAATCTTAATAAGCAACTAAAAAAAAAATTTGTATTCAAGATCTTAAGTGGTTTTTTCAAATAAATGAAGACATTAGAAATGAGAAAAACATAAATAAATAATAGAATGTAATTAGCAATAACATTATTACAATAGTATATAAATGCCTTATAAAAAAGAAAATACCAAATACAGCATCTAACAAAAAAAAAAAAACAAAAGAAATGCAGTTGGAAAAGATATTTATCTAGTTAGAAAAATAGATAAATATTGAAAAAAAAACATTAAACTGAGTTATCTAGAAGACTATATAGAAGACCTAAATAAAAAAAATCATCTTTATTAAGTAACAATATAGAATATATATAAATCTAACACAAGTAACTTGGTTTTGTAAACTTATTAATAATCTAAAAGGTTGGTAAAAGATACTTTGTGCAAGAAAAATCAGCAAATTAGATAATTAAAGAAGAAAAAATTTGAAAAAAAACATAGAAAAATGATGCAAAATAATTAATAAAAAGCAAACCAAAAAATTAATAAGTTTATTAGATAAGCTATTAAAAAAAATTAAAATAGACAAACTAATAGAAGAGGTAAAAAAATAAAGAAAACTATTTATAAAATTAAGAGAAGTGTTAGAAAAGACAAAAGAACACTACTAAAACTAGTATAGATCAAGGCATTTTAACCAAAAAATTTGTAAAAAATAATGATCAGAAATATACAAACTAAAAAAAACAATAAAAGAAAAATGATATTATAATTTAAAACAAAATATTACAAAAGAAGAATAGAATAAAATATTAATGAAACTTAAAAAGAAAACAGCATCAGGAATTTTAGGTATTAGATATACTCTAATTTAAGTAGCAGAATCTAAGTTTCATAAAATCTTTAAAAATTTTGCAGAAATTTGTATCAAAACAGACAAAATTCCAAACAAGTAAAAGATTTTACAGATATATCTAATTTCTAAAAAAATAATATTAGACCAATAGCACTTCTAAAGACCTTTTGAAAGTGTACAACAAAAATTTTGACCAAAAGATTAACAAAGGTTTTTTGTAAAAAGAATATATTCAAAGGGTTAAATTTTGTAAGACTGTCAAGAAACTTAACCAAAGAGTCAGTATATACTATAAATACACTAATAGAAAACATCAAAAAGAACAACAATAAGCTATGATTAGTTCTGCAAGATATAAAAAAAGCTTTTGATCCAGTATCACTAATTGCTTTAAAAAAAGTAATAAAAAGAATTAAATTGCCAGAAAAAATAATTTTAATAATATTAAATTTATTTCAAAGCAGACAATCTAAAATAATTATATATTAAAAACATACAGAAGCATTTGTAATTATAACAGAATTGAACAAAAAAAGATGCTTACATTATTAATATAAACAGTATTCTATAATCTATTGCTAGAAAAAGTACAAAATAATGTAGACCTAGGTTATATAGCAGTAGTGTTAATTTCAAATAACAACAAGCTAAACTATATAATAGAAATAAAATTATAACAAGCAGTAATTGTATTTGTGAATGATATAACATAGATAGCAAGTAGTAAAGAGCAAATAGAGCATTTATTACAAATTGCTAAAGATTTCTTTAAACTAAACAACATTCAGATAAATAAAAAAAAATCAAAACTCATTATAATAAACTTAAGTAAACTAAAAAAAAATAGAAAGGTTAGACTAAATAATAAATAGATTTTTGAAAAAAGAAAAACTAAAATAACAAAATTCTTAAGAATTTGGCTTAACAATAAACTTAACAAAGGCCAAGTAAAAACAAGAGCCAAAGAATTAGTACATTCTACAGCAAGGTTACTCAATACCAAAAAAATAACAGATGTTAAAATATCATATATAAACAATATATAAAGTTGGTATATATGCTTCAAGTATCAAGGCTTTCAAAAAAAGCAATAGATACTATACAAGGGCCTATAATAGAGGTAGCTAAGCACAAGTTAGAAATTGCAAGAACAATAAGCAATAGTGTAATTATTTATAGAAATCTAGGCAACTGCAATGCATTATAAGATTAATTGCTAATTAAACAAATTACAAGCCTGCATATACAAATTAATTTAGCAGACTCTGAAAAAAATTAGAATAAACTAAGAGTTATTGCTGTTAGATGCAACAGAAACAAACTGGCAAAAAACTTAATAAAAGTATGCAGCAGTTTATGAAAAACAATTTGGCATGTTAGTTGATGCTTAAAACTAAAGATTTATAAATAATACTTAATTTTAATAATATAAGTATAAGAAAGGCAAATAAAAAAACTAAGAATTGCAGATATATTAAAGAACAAGTTTATGTTACAAGTAGCCTTAGCACTAAGAAAGAATAACATATTTACAGTAAACCAGCTTATTAATAAAGAAGGCAACAGAATGATTTTATGTCAGCAGCTCAAATTATTAAAAAAAAAATTAAGCAAATAAAGACTAGCAAGATGGTTTAAAAGAATCAAAAAAATTATACTAAAAAACAATAACAGTAGACAATTCAAATCAGAATTTATGTTACTAGAAAGAAATAAAGAGTTATCACTACAGACGACCTTAAATAAGAGCTCAAATGATAACAAAAAAAAAAAGTAAATTATACTAAAGTTATCTAGAAAAAAAAATTTTAATAGTTAGGAAAATAGTTATAAATACACTTAAAAAGATATTTACAGAATATTAAAAAACAAAACAGATCAGTTTTTAGAAAAATGTAATAGGTGCAACTTAAATCAAATTGGAGAACAAAAAAATTGTAATAGATGAAATAATAAAGAAAATATTTAAGACTTTCTGTCAAGACTTATTAGTAAAAAAGAAATACTCAAACTCAAAGTAAAGCAAAAAATAATAAGTGAATTAGAACATAATAAGTTAATCAAACCAAGCAAATATAAAAGCCCAGTTAAAAAAATAGTATATAAAGATTTAGATATTGTTACAAAGTAGATTTTTAGCATAGCATAGTATATTATATTATTAGTAGTTATTATATATTCATTATTGTAT
>CAJVQA010003181.1:0-20090 GCA_910591915.1 Cetraspora pellucida
ATGGGATTTGAACACCCAACCTACCACTTGGGGGGTTGACAACCTGACCACTTCACTAGGTCGCCACACCCCTAATTAGAGCTATATTATTAATTTTGACTAACAATAAAATGAAGGAATTTTTCAATAAGTTCCATGAGTTGGAATTGCATGCGCATATTTTCGTTTTTTATGCCGTCTATAAATTATCACTATCACAAAAACTGTAAACAAAATACTTCCTAGAGATGTTCCAATAATAGCCCCAACAATTGTACCAGTACTAATGCTATTAACTCCATTTAACGAATTTGACGGGTCATTATGGCCGGGACTTGGGCTAGAAACGGAGTTAGGATCAAATGATGTAACCCATTTATACTCAAAATCATCACTAATATCAAGAATAAACATATCAGGATTTGCATATCCTTGCGAATTTATGAAACCTACAATTCGAGTCATTAATAGAAGATCGAAAATTGAAATATGAATAAAAGAATAAGCATTATACTCTATACCATAACAAATAATCATATATTTTCCGACCACATTAGCAGTATGATATGCTGGTGTAGGTGGAATGGTACCAGAAATATTTGGCATAAACCATTGGTATGGTTTGTTACGTATATCTAATACAGAAAGATCGTGAACTAATGGGGATGAAGTATAATATCCTCCATAAACGATAAGACGATCATTATTTAACCCTAAAGAATATACGAAATGTAAATTAATTTAGCATTTATTAGAGCTAGTTGACCAATGTTAGAGAAGTATAACTTGCTAATTCTATTTTAATTATCAACTAATTTGATTCTATTTTGATGAACTAGGATTAATCGAAATTTTTATTGAATTAAATTAATTACATTTTCTACTGGAATTGCTTGCAAAATCAGTTGCAACTTATAATTGTAACTTTTTTACCCAAGTAGTTAAATGTATTATATCAAATCAAAATTATGTATAAATTAGGTTTGGTAGAATTCTGCGATCCCCTTGATTATTAATATATAATCATGGGTCGCGGAATTTTGCAAAGCACAATAATCAGTTTCATAATTAGAATCAAATTAATAGAAATACCTATCTTATAGTATTTGAAAAATAGATTCAAATCAGTAAGAATATACTCTTTTTAGAGAAGTTCAACCTTACCCAGCACCGTTGTATGATGTGCACGTGCATCAGGAATGGTTCCGATGGTAATCTAAAAAAGTTTTATTAGTCATTCACGATGTACTAAGTCAAATATTATTCTAGAAAAGTTTTGATTTGCTAATGATCTATCTTTTGCTTTAGCAAATTAAAATTTTTACATGTGCATTTAACAGCAGTTTACCATTGTTGCCCATGTATCACTTTTTGTATCGTATAAATATATCTTATAAATATAACAATAAGTTATTAAATAATTTAAAATATTAAAAAATAATAAACTAAAAATCAAACCTCTCGTAAATTCTGAGCATTATTTCCGGGTCCACCTAGATAAACAATCATATCGTTTGGTAGTAAAGTGGCGGAATAAGCATCTCTTGGCGAGGGAGCTTGGAGTTGAGATCCTCTTGACCAAGTTAATCCAACAGTATCCAAAATATCCATTCTATTATCAAAGCTCAAGGACAAATTTCCTGTATTAGGACTATAGTCCCCACCGAATATATACATTTTACCTGTAGCATCAATAACCGAATGAATGGATTCGCGTCTAGGAGGTTGAATTCCCTGTATAGCAGCTGTATTCCACATACTTTTTATAGTATTAAATGTGTAAACTAAAGGAATGCCATAACTAGAATTCTCAAATCCTCCACCAAATAAGAAAATGATTTTGTCTCTAGTAGACACTGCTGCACGTGAATGTTTAGGAATAACAACGACACCTGTTAGATTTGTCCATGGAATATTTGTCGTATTAAATGCGACAGAGACATCGAGATAAAAGAAATCATTTGAAGGCAAAAATGCACTAGGATCGGTAGAACCAATATCGCCGCCTAATATATAAAGTTTATTGCCTACTAATGTGGCGCTATGTAAATGACGAGGTATTGGGATGTATGCTTTAACTAAAATATAAAGCGGTTGAAAATTTAACAATATGACGTAAAGGTAATAAAATAATTTCATTTTTTTGTTATGGATATATGAAAGGATATTGTGGCAGGTTAAATTAGACAATATGAGCAGAAAAATTCGTTACACCGCGTGGATATAAATATTTAACTTATGCCACAAGTTTAACAATAGTTAACAAATGAATTATATATTTAAAGTCTCAGTCGAACACCAAACTATATTTTTTGTGCTTTTATTCATCCTTTTTTATTATTATAGGTGACGCGAAACGCCGCCCATCTCTTATTTAGTTTTTTTTTACCATTGACCTGATAAAGATTAGCCGATGATTATTGGCTGATATACATGGGTGTCTAAATTATGGGTGATTTAAAACAGACAGATTGACAATTTTTTTAGCATGGCACTTCAAAACACTGGATGCCCAAATTTTTTGGCAGTCGGTACTATTATAGATTGTCAAAATTATTTTATACGGTCAAAATTATTTTATGATGTCAAATTATTTTATACTGTCAAAATTATTTGACTGTCGAAATTATTAGGCCGTTGATATTATTATAAATATATTATTTAATGATTTTATACATTGATTTTAGAAGGATCCTGAAGATTTTCAAAAACTTCAATTCTTAGTACTATTTCGTACTGCTTTTAAGATCTAGGATCTTATTTGAGAATCCTATTTGAAAATTGAATAGTACTGGGTATTGGGTCCAGCGATTTCATTGAGTATTTTATGTGATATGTAGGATATTATTTTTAGGAAGATAGTATGAACAGTGTTAAATAGTAAAATTTTAATATGAATTTTTTAAATAGTGGTTTGCAATGTATAATTAATATTGTAATATATATAATTATTTGGCATATAATTTCATATCCATGCATGTTCTTAAAAATTATGAAATCACATATTAGAATAATAAGCATATTATACATACATATATATGCATATACATATCAGACATGTACAGTATATAGATATGTATCTATAGTAATATTTATTTTTTTTAACTGATTTTCACATATTATATTTGTAAAATACTATTTAACAGGTTTTATTTGTAAATGTTTGGTTCAAAATTTATTAATTCTTAAAAAAAAATTTACTTATTTATTTAATAAATCAAAGGTTTAAAAAAAATTTACTTGAGTAATTTAGATTTAATTGGTAACCATTGACACGAGCGAAACGGCGAGTCAGTCGCTCCTCAATCGGATTCGTCGTGTAACCTACGAACGGCTTAGTCGATAAGGGGCGGTTAGATTTGGAGAGTGGTGTTTATGATCGTAGGTTTTACAGTGTAGCAAAAGCAGGGAATTATCAGGGTCAAATTTTATTACAAGCACGAACTCACTACTCTTCATGTAGGGATCAAAGCCTTTATTATATATTGTTCTATTACATATGCATATGGTTGTGAATAATCGATGTAAACTATTGAAATTATTTTTGCATGTTACTTTTAAGCAGGAAGTAGAACAGTTTACATGATTACTCAATTATTTTAATTACAGTAAATTAATTATACAAATAAATTAAAACAATATACAGTACAGTATTAAAAATTGATTTTTTTGTATAAATTAAAAATAAACTTTGATTGTTTTTGTAAACGATTATCATATATGTATGCTATGACACGTGAGCTGACGTAGTCAGCGTTAGTGTTATTATCGCGAGGATTGTCCTGATCAAAGAGTTGCATGAATTTAGTAATTGATGTTAAGGGATGATTGAAATGAGAATTTAAGGAAACAAGAATAAGGAATGATTGAAATGAGAATTTAAGGTAATGGAAAAAGAGATGATCAGTAGTGCTTATTTCTTTCGCTGCCTGATTATCATTATCTGGCTCTGTCATTTTTAGTCAGCTAGTCTTCAGTCGTGGTATCCATTATGTCAGATTCAAACCTATCGAAAAATGATTTGGCAGATATTTGCCAAATTCTAGGAATATCAACAGAAGGAAATAAAACAGACCTCGTCCAAAGAATAAAGGAATACCCACAGTATGAGAATCATGGAATTAATAATGAAATGCCAGAAAATCTAGAAACTACGAGACAAGAGATAGTTGACATTAACTCTGTAGTCTCTGGGTATCATTCAGAAGCTTCAGACATCTTTGATAAAGACCTACAAGCATTGAGAGAGCTTGCAAGAAAGAGCATGGAACGTATTAAAGATATCTCATCAAAATCCAGTTCACAAGATGAAGAACTTCATGAAGGCCCTAAAACACAGTCAAGTAAATCAACAAAGAAAAGAAAGTTACATGAAAATGATGATGCACCAAGTTCCTTGGAAGAAAAATTATTGATTGGGTTTAAGAAGTTAGAAAATGCAATGCTAAATTTTGACAACAAATTAAACACAGTGACACTTCAAGTACAAGAGACATGCCAAAAAGCAGAAATTAAAGATGCTTGGCCTAAACATAAATTCGACAAGGCACATAACCAACATGAGTATAACACATTGAGGTCAATAGGAAAGGAGCTTGATCTGGCGTTGGAATCTTTAACAGCAGATAATGTCACAAATCATTTAAATACAGCAAAGGAATGAATAAAAAGTAGGATGTTCACATTGCGAGTAGCAGAGGGCTTCAGTTGGGAGATTGCGTCAGCTCTACCTGACATACAAGATAATTGGCTGAAAAGTAAAAATACATTAATTGAAAAAGCAAAAGCGATTGTGGATGTGAAAAGGAATAAATGACACAAGACATACAGTATAGAGAAAAACCCTAGTTATCTACAGGGAAAAAATAACAATCAACTAAGTTATCATAACAAACATCACAGTGAGACTCAGAATAAGTTTTTTCGTTCCAGCTATCAGTTCCAAAACAACACTACTCCATTACAAAATAAATGCTACATCTGCAGAGGCCACAGCCACTTTGTGAGAACTTGTGCTTCAGACCCTAATAAAACTCCTGACCAACAACGTTATGGATATAAATCAAGAGGATATACAGCATATAGAAATAAATATGAAAATAGAGGGTGTGATGACACAAAGTATGAGTGACTACACTCAGGCTCAACAGCTAATACTGGTGGTGGGTCAAATTCATATGAAAGAGCATGTGAGGTATTAAATAGAACAAGTAAAACCATCAAGACTAATAATCAAATGGTTAAAGGAGGGAATCACATTATTCCCAAAAGGGTTGTTAAATTTAATGGGCCAACCAGACCCGCCTCGATATCCACTTATACAAGACCAACAGTCTTGGTTGGAGATGGAAATAAATCAATTATTGGAAGTAAAAGCAATAATGTTTGTTGCAAATTCAAGAGTAAGACCAAAACAATTATTAGAGGTAAGTCAAATCTTTTTGGTGCCAAAGGCAGGTCCAAAGAAATGGCATTTGATTATAGATTTAAGATGACTAAACAAAACATTGCCTGTAAAGTCATTCAAATTTGAAGGATTTTCAACCTTTTTGAGAATGGTAGGACAGAATTGGTGGATAATAATATTAGACCTAAAAGAAGATTATCATCATATATTAATAGAAGAAAAAGTGCAAATGTTACTAGGGTTTGTAATCAGGACATGTTGGTACCATTATCATGTATTACCGTTTGGCCTAAGCCAAGCGGTATGGATATTTTCAAAGGTTATGAGGGCTCTAATAGGGCATACGAGGGCCTGCGGGAATTCTGTGGAAACCATGTGGATGACATTTGGATCGCCCACCCGAATCAGGAAACATTATTAAAAATAAAAGATCTAATAATATTAAAAGATTTAAGAAACTGTGGCTTCATCTTAGCAGAGAAAGGATATCTGGAGCCAACACAAAAAGCAAAATATTATGGGTTTATATTAGACACAGTCTTAGGAAGCATTACTACTCCAGAAAAAAAATAAAAGAGGTGTTATTCGACCTGAGAGAACTCCTATCCAAAAGACGGCTTACAGCCCATCACCTTTTTTCAACTACTGGCAAGTTAATAAGCCTAAACAAGGCTTTCAAATTCACGAAAGTTCAGTGTTTAGAACTTTATTCAATAATAGATGCAGAGAATCAAAAGGTTTGGGAATGGAATACACCAATACACTTAACATTCCAAGCAGTTATAGATATAAACTGGACCATAAAAAATTTAAGAGAAATGAATAGAAGTCCAGCATGGAAGCCTGCACAAGTAATAGCATTATTTGTAGATGCATCCACAACAGGTTGGTCTGCAGCTATAGGAAAAAGACGAGCATTTGGGAATTGAGATCGTTGCCACAGGCATACAGATATTGCAATCCTAGAGTCTATGGCAACCCTTCTTGGTCTTGAATCATTTGCTCCAGTCATTGCAGACTATTATGTAACAGTTTTTATAGACAATCGCATAGCCAGAAAGACAATGGAGTCAGGAGGAAAAAGGCCCTGGCAGAAGGAGATAATGAGGGAGGTATGGACCTTTTGCGAGTTACAAAATATCAAAATCCAAGAATTTCTATAGGTACCCTCACAACTAAACCCAGCAGATGAGTTAACAAGGTTATTCGACGAAACAGATTGGACACTCTCCCAAGAGCTTTTCGAGTTTATAGATCAAAAGTGAAGCTCATTTTCTATAGACTGAATGGCAAGTTATCATTCAAGAAAAGTTTGCCGCTTCAACAGCCAATTTTATTACCCAGGGACAGAAGCAGTAGATTGTTTTACTCAAAATTGGGAAAATGAAAACAACTACATTTGCTCTCTCCTGGGCCTCCTTCACAAAGTGTTCAAACAAAGTATGCAATGCAAGGCCACAATAACATTAATAACTCCAGTTTGGCCTTCAGCACCATGGTGGCCTATCCTTCTTCAACAAAGAATCAAGGTAATAGACCTTCCTCACGCAACCAAAAGTTTTTTGCCAAGTCAATGTGGGAATCTACCTTCAGAACCTTGGAAAAATCCAAATTGGAAGTTCCAAGCGATAAAAATTTATTTTTAAATTCATTATTATTGAGAGCGAACAAGGTTTTATTACCAAACTCACCATATGAGAAATGTTTACTTGGCTTATGGAAAGAATTTATTACCTTTTGTAAACTCCATAAAATCATTGCATGTCCAGCAGAACTAAATACAATTTTGATGTTTTTAATATGGAAAAATTTAATTGAAAAATCAGCAAATCCGAGATTGTACTTAATTGCAATTAGCTGCTACCATCAAATAAAAGGATTTAAGGATCCAACAGTTAATTTTATCATTCAAAACCTGGTACATAAATTAGCAAAACAAATAGCAGAAAATAAGAAAGCCACATGGCCATGTGATCCCTTACCAACAGAGGCTTTAAGGAATTATGTAGACAACCCACCCTATAACACTCCATGTAAGATTTGGATAAGAGATTGTGCATTAATTGCACTAGGATTACATGCTATGAGACGACCTAGCGAGCTGTGTAACTTGAAGGTTGGTAATTTAAAGATGTCAGAGAGAATTTGTTGAGTCAGAATAAATAAGTCAAAAACTGACCAATTTGCGAGAGGAAAATTCATCCCGATCGATCCTACAAACTCAAGATACTGCCCAGTAAAATTGGTGTCTAATTACTTATCTTCTAGAGAAAAATTAAAAAGAAATGATTGGTTATTTGTGAATGTGTGGGAAACGTATGACAACAGGAGCAATAAGCTCAATAGTTAAGAAAGTAGCATTTCATGTGAGATTAGAAGAAGATACTCAGGCCACAGCATTCGTATTGGTGACGCCACAGGTGCAATAAAAGCTGGTTTAATGCTACCACAAATTACGAGCATTGGGGGATGGTTATCTCAATCTGTGACACTCTACCTTAGATCATTTTCAACAGTGTTACAAAATACTTCTACTAAGATGAGATTTTAGTTTAGTATTTTTTAATAACCTTATTCTTAGTCCTGATTCTCTTTTTATCTCCCATAATGTTATTCTATATATATATAAGATATTAATAAAGTAATCCGAGCGAGAATAATGACACATGAGCTGACATAGTCAGCATTAATGTTATTATCATGAGGATTGTCCTGATCAAAAAGTTGCATGAATTTAGTAATTGATGCTAAAGGATGATTGAAATGGGAATTTAAGGAAACAAGAATAAGGGATGATTGAAATGAGAATTTAAGATAATGGAAAAAGAGATGATCAGTAGTGCTTATTTCTTTCACTGCCCAATTATCATTATCTGGCTCTGTCATTTTTAGTTTCTACCCTCCCCCCCAATGAACTTACAAATATAGATGTATATATTACCAATTATTATAAAAGTCGCTGCACCAAAGCATGAGCACTTCTCTACTGCGGTGAATCTTGCATTTGCCCAGTTCTCAGTTACAATCTATAGTAACGTTAAGTTGTGAGATAATAGGGTTGTTGCACTAAAGCGTGACACATTGCTACTGCAGTGAAATTTACATTTACACAGTTTCAGGTACAATTAATTATCTATATAAATATATATTTATCATTTGTAAGTTTATTTTGAAAATGAAGTCTCTATGCTAAAGCGATCATTATTATTTTCCAAATTTAACATCACACCACGACTATGTATTCAATACTCTCTATGCTTTCGTCACGTGACTTGCGTGACCTGCGGCGAGAGCACTACTCCCATAATGTTATTCCATATATATATAAGATATTAATAAAGTAATCCGAGCGAGAATAATAAATGTCAATTAAAATTTTGATTGTCACTATATATCATAAACATAAGTCTAACAGGCGCTGAACTCAATAAACTTGGATGGAATTATCGAAAAAGTATTGGGGTCGAGAAGGACGAGCATAAGGCTTTTAAATACTATAAAAAATCTGCTGAGATGGGTGATGCTAGTGGAACATATGACGTTGGATATTGTTATCGAAATGGAATTGGAGTTGAAAAGGATGAACATAAGGCATTTATTTATTATCAAAAATCTGCTGAAATGGGTAACGCTTGTGGAACAAATAGCGTTGGATTTTGTTATCGAAATGGAATTGGAGTTGAAAAGGATGAAAATAAGGCATTCATGTATAGTAAAAAATCTGCAGAAATGGGTGATGATAGTGGAACAAATAGCGTTGGATATTGTTATTGGCATGGAATTAGAGTTGAAAAGGATGAACATAAGGCATTCATTTATCATCAAAAATCTGCTGAGATGGGTAACGAAGCTGCAATTTACGGAGTTGGAATTGAAAAAGATAATGATAAAGCGTTTATTTATTCAAAAAATCAGCAGATATGGGGGATGTTTGTGGAATCATGGAAGTTGGAAACTGTTATAGAAAAAGAATAGGAGTAATAAGAGACATACAAAGAGCTAATCATTGGTATCGAAAGGGAAGAAACGCAAAAAGGATAAGCAAGCAATTATTACATAAAGACTTAGATCATGATAAATTAATGAAAGTAATAGATGACGAAAAGTATCAGCTAAATGGATTCCCTACAACGAATTTACAACCGTTGTGAGCTGTGAAACGTGATCCCGGAAGCACGTGAAGGAAGGTGATCGAGGTGGCGCAGTAATAACTAATGGCTATGTCGATCATCTACCTAAAATGGGCTTCCCGGGATTATCGCTCTTAAAAGACGTTTAGCGATTATAAGGGTAATAGCAGGGATAAGGGTTTTAAGGAAGAACTATAAGTAAAGGGATATATGATATATAGGGGATTTAAGTAGTATAGGACATTAAAAGTATATACGATAAATAATAAGTTTAATATCTTTAATAGCTGTAGGAGCGCATATGTAATTAACAATATATAATAAAGGCTTCGCGCCCTACAAGGACAGTTCAGTTAGTGCTTATCATAAATTTCATCCTATAATAATTCCCTGTTTAATTATAATATAAAACCTACGACCATAAACACACCACTCGCCAAATCTAACCGCCTCTTATCGACTAAGCCGTTCGTAGGTTACACGACATACCCCATCGACAAGCGACTGACTCGCCGTTTCGCCCGTGTCACCGTAAATGAAATCGGAAGAGGTGATTTTGCAACCGCATATTTGGCAAAATGGTTTGATAAAAATGAAATCATACGAAGGGATGTTGCACTAAAAGCAATTCATGATTCAAATAAATCAAGTCAAGAATTCGTTGACGAGGTAATATCATATTATTAATTAATTGCATTTTTTTTTAAGTTATTTGATTTTAAGTTATTCAATTATTTAATATTAAATAGTTGAAAAACTATTGTGATATTGGATACGAAAATCCATTGGTTTAAAATGCTACGGAGGATCAAGGGATCCAGTTTCAAAAGATTTTATTATAGTTTTGGAATATGCAAAGGAAGGATCATCGCGTGAAAACCTTTCTGAGGTTGTAAAAATGGATTGGAAAAAAAATTTAAATTTGTTGTATTGTGTAGCTTCGGATCTTGAATACATTCATTCCCAAGAATTGATCCATAGAGATTTACACTCCGGAAATATCTTGCAAGACATTTTGCATAATGTGTATATCACTGATTTGGGTCTTTCAACATTGTCTGATATTAAACAAGATGGTAAAATTCATGGTGTCATGCCATACATAGCTCCTGAGGTCTTGATTGGTCAGCAATTCACCCAAGCTGCTGATATATACTCTTTCGGTGTTATTATGACTGAAATATCTTCTGGAAAAAAATCATTTGATGGCATTCCGTTTGATATTATACTTGCTATAAAAATTCTTAAGGGAAATAGACCAGAATTTGGTAAAGGAACTCCAAAATGCTATGTGAAATTGGCCAAAAGATGTATGGATTCTGATCCAAATGAACGACCAACTGCTACAATTATCAGCTCAAGAATCGTCGCTTGGATTGATGAGATGGAACAGAAGGATGAAAAGGAACAGAAGGATGATTATGATATCAAAAAACAATTCTTAAAAGCTGATAAATTAATACCAAAAATCGAAACACCGACTTATCCAAGCCATATTTATACGAGCAAACTGATTGACACAAAAGAGATAAACAAAGCTTTAAACTAAAATAGTCGGAATATATCAGTTTTAAGACTTATATCTTTTAGAATATATATGATATTTCTACGAAAAAAATAAGTCTCAAGAGAATTAAGCCAATTATGATCCATGTTTAAGATAGAAATTATTTTGTAGTTGAAGCACTCTTTATATGAATGAATATATTTGTAATAATATATGGTTGTAATATAGGGTATATTATTATTCGATTAAAAAATTTGCCTGTCTTAATAATTTTTATAATGAATATAAAAAGAAAAAATTTATATGTTCATGGTCTTAACTAACATTGTTATAACAAAATGTCATTATTGGTTATTAACCCACTATAAGATTATTTGACGAAATATCACAGATCACTAGCATGATAGAAGTTTGTCTGCATTTACTAATTTCTTCAAAGTTTCTATTAGCCATCTGTAGGTCGCATACCAGAAGCGAGTGAAATGAAAGAAGTGGTGTGCGTACCAAAATCCATTTTCCGATTGGTCGGCGTGATCATAACGGACACATCTTGTATAATCTTCACTCACTACTAAAATCACTACCAATCTACGAATCTGCATTGTTAAGTCGCTGCTAAGTTACGAATTTAAACTACAAAATCTCGAATCCACTCGTTGTTAAAATCTTTGTCGTTACTCGAATCGCAAACACTCATTAAACTCTAGCTTACCCAGCGCTAAAATTAACCCGTCAACATTAAAGGCGTAAACTCACTTAATGTTCAAATCATTATCCCACTTTTAAAATCACCAACGCCCATTGTTAAGATCACTGTTACACCGTTGAAATTATTAATCACCCATCGTTGTAAATCACTAACATACCCATTCACTTTTGAAATAATATCATTGAAAGCACAATATATAGAAAGCAGACAAATAAATCTTCACAGTGTCAAATATTAGTATAGATTGTCCATTATTCATAAATCACAAATTTTAATGTTCTTTGACTAAGTTATGTACGTTGTGGGACCCGAATGGACCCTTGTATTTTGGGGTGGGTCCATTGCTTAATTAGGAAAAGAGGTCGGTCGCATCCGTAGCATGCGATGCATGTGTCGAATGCGACGAATAGCAACGATCGGTCAGAAGGGAAATATCAGTGGGATACGACTGATCAGTAGCATCAGAGATATCAGTCGTATCCATCGCATAATGTAAGTAGAGATTTTTAATTATAAAAAAGGCCGAAAGGCCCTTTAGGAAGAATAACTTCCCTTTTGCAACCAATAAATGATCCATACAATTCATAACCACTCGTAATAAAACTGCTTGCTGATAATGATAAACAGATAAATTTATTAAATATACTTATTGCTACATAACCTGCCCTTAACTTGTGATTCTATAAAAGTGTGCTAGTATATTTAACCCACACTAACCCGAAACATCCTTTATTGATAGATCCCAACCATTACCATGTAAACCACTCGACAAATCTGACATGTCTCTTTCGAGCCAGATTAACACTCCCAAGTGGTTATACAAGATATCTGACTGATTAGTGACTGACTCGCCATTTAATTATTACAATGTACATAATTAAGGATTTTATAAAAATCTGCTTCTAGTTAACATTATAGTTGTTAGGTGAAACTGTTTTTCACAAATGGTTTTAAATCTGACAAAACATAAAACTAACCAAACATAAAAGTGACAAAACATAAAATTGACAAAGCTAAGATGAATAGTGAAACTCTTGATGAATAGTAAAACCTCTGGTAAATAGTGAAACTTTGATGAATGCTGAAACCTCTGACAAATAGCAAAACCTTGAAGGAAGATGAAGTTCAAGCTCTTAGCAAGTTTAATTTTCTAAGACTTTAAAAAAGACTAAGTCATATTTGAGAATGAAATATTGTATATACATATCTATTAAGCATTGTATATATGCATATAAACTAATATAAAATATATACAGTATATGCATGTAACTATTAAGACAACATGTGGCCTATACAAAAAAATCATGTTAAATTAAAATTCTATATGTGCTATTAAGTACACAGTATATGGCTTATATGAAAAAATATACTATACCTAAGTCAAGTTGTTAGTAAAATATTTGTATATAACTATTAAGTACAGCATAGGTTTATATAAAAAATATATTAAAGCAAAAAAAAAAAAATTGCTTTGTATTGTATTTGAGTACTTTTAGATTTTAAATTTTGAATTTATGGTTAAATTAGAATTCTGATTTATTATTTATTTATTAAATATTAAGGATCTGAATATTTATTTTACTATTAATATCTGGATAATTATCTAACTATTTGCAAGATTATCAGAATATTAATAGTAAATAGATATCTTAATAAATCTAGATACAGATAAATGAATAACAGATTGAAACTCTAAATCAAATTAGCTTTAAAAATTCTAAGTCTAAAATCTTATTTTTAAAAATAATATTTATATATTAATATTATTTTTGTAAAAAAAATAAATATATTTAAATAAAAAGATCTTAGGTTTTTTATATAAACAATATTAATTATTTTATTATTATTTTTTTTAATATTAAGGTAAGTACTTGTAACTTAGGCTTTTATTCATAGTATACTTAGATTTGTGATTATATTACAATAATTACAGAGGTCAACTATAGTAAGAATGTACAACTAACTACTTATACAACTTTAATTATTATCTAATTTAAATAGTTTACTTGAAAGTTCTATACTAGCTACCATATTTAGAACCTATTTGTAAATTCTCTATTTAAACAATCTAGTTCCTGCATTCACCTATTCACCTATTTTTACCAAATGTTCCAGTTTTTACTAGTACAAATATACTATAATTACTAGGTTTCTAAAACTATATAAGGAATCTTTAACCTTGTATTAAATTTACCAGAGGTTTCTATTATCTAATTTTTAGTTAACTCAGTATTTCTATAATTAAGACCAATACTTACAATCAGAATAATTCTTAAACTGCTATATTCTTGTAGAGTTTATACAATCCCAGTACTTCTTTTTATAATCTTATTAGTACCTTTTATAGTTTTATAAGTTCTTCTATATTATCAATTTAGTTAGTTCTATATAATATAACTTATATTCAGTTCAACTAGTAGCCAGGTTGGTAGATTTCATTATTTAAGATTCTTGCCTGACAGATCATCTGCTTTAGGATTCCATTTCTAGATTAAAATTTTTACAGATTATATCATCAAAAATTGTACTACTTTTCTAGTCAAAATTTTAAATAAGACTTCTTATAGAATATATACTTTTTAGATTTATTCATATAATATTACACACTTTTAATGTTAGTCTTAGTACAATTAGAATTATAGGATTAAAACAATTAAGTTGTCAAAATAGGACTATTTTTTAAAATTCTATTACTAGTAGAATTTGAACTCTGAACCTATT
Organism: Cetraspora pellucida; assembly: GCA_910591915.1. NCBI lineage: Eukaryota > Fungi > Glomeromycota > Glomeromycetes > Diversisporales > Gigasporaceae > Cetraspora > Cetraspora pellucida. The sequence continues at coordinate 14,454 of CAJVQA010003181.1, forward strand.
GTTTAAAGAATGATAACCTAACTACTACACTAAAATTACTATTCTTAACAATATTAAATTATTTAAATAATTTAATAAAAATCTTAAATAAATTTTATTATTAAGTTATTAAAGAACTTTTTAATATTTTGTTATCTAAACTTTAAAACTTTATATATATAAAAAATATTATGAATATATGTTATTAAAGGCATTTTGGGTTCACAAAATACAAGGTTAAGGAAAATATAACAGATTATCACTCGAAAATATCAAATGTTATAAAACATTGCACTACAAAAGAGGCAGAATGATTTGGCAAGACTAAGTATGAGTGCAAGATCTCAGTTTATTACTAAAACAGTTTTTATTACTAATACAGCTATTACTAATAATGATTATTCTATTTGTTTCTTCTTTTTAACTTTAAAAAAAGGATGCACTTATATACAAAAATGATGTTTCACAAAAAAAAACAATACAGAAGTCTAAGATCAAATATTTTTTTATTAAACTCAATAGTTTCAAATCTGTTATTATGATTGAGATCTTGAATAGCCTCATATAGCACAAACAACTAGCCCAATTTGGCAGATTTATCTTAATAAATTGCTATAGTACCCAATTCTGCATTATTACAGTATTGTTTTAGTTGGGCAGCTTGGCTTTCAAGTTTCTCAAGATGCAATTGATGCATAATAGTTGGTTTGTTTCAAGAATGTTTTTGCTATAAAGGAGCATGAGTCAGAGTAGCACTAAGTTAAAGCAATTTTGGTACCTGTTTTGCTCTTAACAATGTATATTAAATTAAAATTTATTTCAGGTCAAATTTTAAAAATTAGAATTGAAATAAAAGTTTATATTAAAAAAATAATTAAATCTGGTATTATTATTAAAGGAAAATTTAAATAATTAAATTCTAAAAATAATAAAATAAAATATATATATAGTAAGAAAAACTATGAATGTAAGCATTTAGTAAATATAGTTATAATATAAAATAAGATATTAATAAGATAGTTATATGATATTTTTGTAAAATTAAAAAAAGAATTATATTTAGTAAATTTATAGGTTACATTATAGAACATGTAGTATCTTTGTTAACAAATAAAATTTTAAAATTATATATAATATGATATGAACTGAAAAATTTAAAGCAAATATAACAATAAGTTTAAAGAATTTTGTAAAAAATTTTAAGTTTGTTTATATTAATTAGAGTTAAGAGTAGTTTATAAAATAAAATTGGTAAACAAAAATTTTTTTAAAATACTAAAAATAGTTACTTTAGCTAATTTTTAAGAAATAAATAATTATTATTAAAAAAAATAAATGTTTGTTTGAATTTTTATAATTATGTTTACAGTAAAATGGTATTTTTTTAAAGTAAATCTTTTTTATTTATAATCAATTATAAATTAAATTAGTTATATTGAATTTAAATTGTTATAAATATAATCTCAAGGATGTGGCAACTTAGTGAAGTGGATAAGTTGTCATATCCCAAGTGGTAGGTTGTGAGTTCAAAACCCACTGATGGCGAAATTTGGATAATCACCTATGTAATATATAGACAATATTACGGCGACAGCATTCTGTCGATCAGTTGGGATAGGATACCTGTAACTATGGTTGCACCAGCATGACTGGCAGGTCTGGGGCATCTGTATAACCTGTTACACAGAGGAATGCAAACTGGTACTGGGCGGTGCAAACCTAAAATAAGTTCTCGGGCTGTGTAAATCTGTAGAACTAGAAAGCCAGAGCCTACTTAGAAATTCTGAGCAGAGAGGTAACATGGATCTTTAACAGTACTACTGCAAAGGCTAGACCTAGGAAATAAATACTAATGTGAAGGATTTGGGCAGGCAAGAACCTCAGGTGAGAGGCATTACCAACCAGATCGCCGAATTTCAAACTGGAGAAAAAGGATATTAGGCTGGCCTCAATATACCAAGGACAGGTCACAGTCCTTCTAGGCTATCTTGATTGAAAGTCTGAGTTCAAAGCAGGGGTATACTAAAAGTACTAGGGATATGCTGTGAAGTCAGTACTAGTGTCTGAGTGAACTCTATAAGGGTAGCTTGTATTAGTGTTCTAAAAGTGGGTAGATAGTTAACAACGGGGGGCCCCCTGTACCTTACTGGCAGGTAACGTATTCTGAAATATGTAATGGCCTGAGAATTAGTACAAAAAGGGTAGGTACTATACTGTTCAGACGGTATACTGGGTAGGTATATATGGGGGTTAGTTTGGTGATTCCAATATGACAAGGCAGATGATTAGAGGGTTTAAATGGATAATCTCCTAGTAGGTTATAGGTATGGCATCTAGTGTAGAACCTTAGGATGGACTACTTAAATAGGCAACCAAAAGTTGCATGCATGACTAGCTGTACTCTATCTCTGTAAAAATAGTTGTAATAACTAACCCAATATAAAGTCAATAAAGTATTGCCACAAGTATGACCTTAGCAAAAAAAAAAATAGATATAATCTCTTATTAGTTTTAATATATATAACAGAAATAGCAATATTCAGACTCTTTCTGCAAATCCTTTATACAAATTTTAACTAAAAATTTGTCTATACAAAAATGTTTATATTTATTTCTTTACTAAATTAACTTGCCTTGGGCTCTTAAATAAACTTGATCAGTACTAAATTTTCTATTTATCTTAAAAGTTTCAAGTTTTCAATATTTAAACTTATAAAGAAAATCATTTTAATAACTTTTAGTCTTCAGAAATTACAAATTTAAACTTTATACAAACTTTGTTGTTACAACCTACAATACATTCTTAAATAAACATGTAAAGTACACTTATTCAATTAAAACAAGCTCTAAACAAAGATTTTTACCATAATATTTACTAAATTACAATCAAATTTAATTTTTAGTTTCTTGTAAAAATTCTTTTTTATTTCTTATCTTTATTCTGATCTATTCATTTTCATGTACCATCAGATTACTTCTTAATTCTAATTTAATTAAATTTATATTATATTTACCAATCTATCTTTAATCAAATCCTTTTTAACATACAATCTATTTCTTTCTATATTTAATTCTAATTAATTTTATATAAAAGCTATATTTTGTACCAATACTACCCTATATTGGTGACTATTATTTAGTTACATTAATTATTCTAGTTACTTTAAATTACATTTTTATAATACTTTATTATATAAAATTACACAAAACTATATTAAGCTATACCTTATACTAGAATCTTTGTATTTATTTGCTATCTTTATAAAATTAAATACTTACAATTTTTTTATTTTTTTATTTATCAAAATATTTAAAAAATACCTATTTTTACAACAATTGAATCAGACTTTAATAATATAAATTAGTACTTATAGACTCAATATAAATAAGAAAACTTCCAAATTACTTAATATTCTTCTACCAAATATTAATCCTAACAAATGTAAAAGTTTTAAAAAATAATAATAAAACTTTAAAGTTCCTACTTAATCTACTATTGGCACATGCTTATATGATCAATTTCATACTAATTTTACTTTTAGTTATTACAAAATTATCCAAACTACTTCTCTTGGTCTCTCTAGCATGCAAACTTTACAAATTATCTCTGTTAAATACTTTGACAAAATCAATAATACTTTACTTATATCTTTTATTATTAAATAATTTTTAACTCAACTTTTTAACTCTATTATCCTTTTTCCTTCCTTTAACACCAATCCTATACCAACTGTCATTATTCCTCATACTTAACATATTTATACATGTGCACTATACAATATTAAAAATCTTTCTTGTATTCTTTCTAAAGAAAATAAATATTCTCCAGATTATATTGCAGCAATTCTCTTTAGAATCCAACTTATTCATCATAGCTGTACTCACAAATTATTGATATCAAATTACATTATCTTCCGTAAACTTAACCTCTATTTCATGAATAAAAAAAATTGGTCAGCAATATTTAATAAAAATCATTTTAAATTACTCCAAAATTATTTAATTCTATAAAAAGAATTTTTATATTTGATAATCAAAACAATCGAAGCGATTAAAACAAGTCACAATCTGATAAAGAAAATTGACGTGCAAAATTAAAAAGTTTAATAAATTTAGAAAATTTAGAAAGTGCATACGTAAATTTTGTCCAAACAACCAAAAAATTACGAAATTTACATGTCCATTATCAAAATATTAATAGTGAAATGATTTTGTTGTGACTTCTTGTTTCATAAGATTAGATGATTTATGTAACGAATAGGGTCACGCCACCGATATTGTTTAGGTAGACTCAAGATTTTTCACTTTACACGAATTAACTTTTCTTCAAACAATAACGATGTGACTTTATCGTACTGTTTCTGATATAAAAGCTTTGAATTGCAAATGTGGAAGATTTATCAAACTTTTAGTAACACAAATTTTTATTTTAAAAAAAAAGTAAAAAAAAGATCTATAGAATAAAAAAATAACCACCTATTTTTGATAGCTAAAATAAAATTTCTTATCATGCTATTATATTATAAAAATACTATTAAAAACCTTTGTACATACAATTGCTAATCTAAAAATTTATTATTCTAATTCTTTTTTTTCGATAAGCTCAATTAATTTATTAATTTTATTAAGAGGATCTTTTAATGTTTCATTTATTTTATTAGTTAATGTTTCATCCATTTGATTTTTCATTTCATTTATTTTATTTGTCAACGTTTTGTCCATTTGATTTTTCATTTCATTTATTTTATTTGTCAACGTTTCGTCCATTCGATTTTTCATTTCATTTGTTTTATTTGTCAACGTTTTGTCCATTTGATTTTTCAATACTTCATTTATTTGATTTTTAAATTTTTCGTTTTCAAAGACTTCATTTATTTGATTTTTAAATGTTTCATTTTTAAAGACTTCATTTATTTGATTTTTTAATTTCTCTTCGGAATCTTCTGTCTTAGTAATATTTAGAATTTGAGGAAGCAAGATTTTTTTATCTTCGACTGTTTCTACATATTTTTTAAGCTCCTTAACTGAAGCTTTGTAATATCTAAAAATTTATATTATAAATTAATATACATAAATTAATATATAGTTTAATTTTCAGAATATAAAAAATAAAAATTAATTACAAAATTTCTGGAAACCAAGTATTCTTTTTTCTTTGATGAGGTAACATCCAAAAAAGTTCAATTTCAGATAATATCTAACAATAAAAATATAATAATTATACATGTTATTTGTAACTAATTATTAAATGATTTTTTACCTCACTTCTTAGATGTAAAAAAGATTCTTCATTATTTCTATCATCAATAGCATTTCCAAGCAATGAAATAAACAAATTCAATAAATAAATAGTTGTAAAAAATGAAAATACAACTAATAAAAATGCCAATGTCCAGTTATTTTTTAAAGTCCATGAGGAAACATAACTTGAATCGCCTAAAAATGAAAAAATATAATTATAAGATATAATACCTGTTAGCATAAAATATACAGCTAAAATTGAAGTACTAAACATTGTAAACAAATTTGTGCTGTCACCTGGAGTTTCAATAATTGTTGATTGTCCAACAGTACCATTAGCTGAAATAAACTGATATGTCGGAACAAGATTCCAAGGATTATTAGCATCACTAGTAAAACTTGGCTGATCATAAGAAT
>CAJVQA010003182.1:0-20088 GCA_910591915.1 Cetraspora pellucida
ACTTTAGGTTTTTCTTCAACCTTTCTATATTTAAAATTAATTTGAAATAATTAATAATAGTGTTATATAGAAATGGAAATATAATGTCATAATGGGTGTCTTAAAATAAGTAGCACAAATGTAGTTTAAAAATCTTTAATATAATTCTTCTATTACTTAATAAAGTTTCTATTTTGGCATTTCAAAAAAAATAAAAAATAAAAAAATAAATAAATACCAAATATATATATATATATCTGTAATCTTATTAATTGGTAAAGATTTTTATAATTTTTTTAATTAATAATTAAGTATTTTCATTATTCTCTTAATTATAAAAATTTTGAATTAATTACAAATATTTTTCTATATAAAAGGGCATCTTATATTATAAATTCTATTGCATTACATTAGGTAGTGAAATATATATTTTTTTTTTAAATATTAATAATGAGATTATGTCTTTAATTTTATTGAAATTCAATTGAAATTGTTATAAAGAAAAGCTTGTTTTTAAATTACATATAAAGAATAAAGACTCAAACATATAATTTATAATCTAAACTTACAAGAATGATCAAAGCTTACCTAGATTTGAGTTTGAGTAATAATATAAGAGAGAAGAGTATGATATTAATCTATTAGATAGTTTAAAGATTAATTTTAGTAATAATTTGTGATATTAAAATAGAAGGTAAAGATAAACTAGGAAAATAACTAAAAGTTGAATTAGTAGAAAATATAATTTGAGACTGTACAAAATGTGAAATACAGTATAGGATCTATATTTGTTTATATATTTGTTAGTTTAAGTAAAGAAAAATTTAATAAAAAGAATAATAGTAGTATGATAAAAAATAGAAGCATTGTGAATAATAGAAATAAGATCAATAGGAACTAAACCAAATATAATAGAAATAAGAGAAGAAATATATAAAATATAGTTTAAAACTGTTAAGTATGAGAATTTCAGTATATAAATCAAAAACAAGATTGACAGACATATCAAGAGTAATTGTATTTAAAATATTATTAAGAGAATTAAAGATTAAATAATAAATTGTTTGAATTAATAAACAGATATTTCAATAAAATGAAGAACTAATTTGGTTGCATTGATGACAAGAGAAAGAAAGTAAAGAATTATATTTATAAAGAATATAAAAAATAGAAAGTTTATCTAAAGAATTTTAATTCAAAAAGTTTTCAAAATAGATAAGTAAAAACTGTAAATACAATTAGAAATTTTTTAATTGTTGTTGATATAAAGCCATGTAGATTCCTAGTTAATGTCAGATATAATAATAGACTATTTTGAAAAATAATGTTAAGATGTTCAAAATATTATAATGTAGGCTTAGTATATAATTCATATAGAGTATCAGATAGAAATTTTAATAAGAAATTCATCGATAAAAATAATATAATTAAGGTTATAAGAATTATTAGTTAAGAATGTTAAGTAAGATAATATTTAGTGATTATAAGTAAATTGATCAACAAGGTTGTTAAATAGGTCATCTTGGTATGTAATAATTTTATAAAAAATAAGTTGAATTTTATAAAATTTAATAAAGTTAATGAGTATTTATCAGATAAAGAAATATGAAGTATAAATATAAGAAAAAATAGATGTTACTTGACAAATATTATGATATTTGAAGATTACTAATTATGAGTCAATAAATATATAGACAAGTAATGTCTAGAAGCAATAATAATTGCTAAGAAATAGCAAAAATTTTAATTTTGAAAGAATATAATCAAAGTTTAATTTATGCCAAAAAATGAGTTAATAATTGTAGAATTATCAACTTGAACCCAACCTATGCCCATAGAGCACTGTGAGGTACCAAGATCAATAACAGGACTGTTAGTATAAAATAAAATAGATGATAAATTATAATTTAAGTTAGTAATAGTCTGAAGGTTATTAAAAAATTAACATGTTTCAAAAATAGAAAATAGTTGTTGTAAATTAATTATAAGTAAAGGAGAAATAGTAGAATATTAGTTGATTGCAAAATTCAATTTTGGTATAAAAAATTTATGTATCTTATATATTAATTCTTTACAAGGACCAATGTTTTTTAATTTCAGTTAATAATGTGTAAACTATAATAAAATGCTCAATTAATACCTATGCTCCATTAAACATAATTAAATATAAAATTAAAAAATTAATTCATTACATAAAAATAATCAATAATTTTATTATTATACTATCTAATCAAATTTAATATATATACCAAACAAGTTTGATGCAAAATTTGTAATATAATTGGCTTGAGTACTTCACAAACACACTTATTCATATATGCTGCAGAATCTGATGCAATTAAATGAACATTGCCAAATAGAATATTCCATTCAACCAAAATATGAACCACCAATTATTCAATTGTCAAATTGTTGACTATTCCTAAGAAATCTACAACTACTAATTTTGTAAAACTATGCTAATTAAATAAACCATTAAAAACACTTCATGCTCGACTATTATTAGTTTCATCAACTATCTTCAAAATCCTTTTTTTAGAAAAAATTCCTTGAGCATGACTAAATAGTTTTCAAAAACACCAGGAATGTATATATGATGCAATGTATTGGCTGAAGGAATACTACCACCTTCATGTAAGTATTGATTTAACCATGGTCTAAGCTTATTCACCTTTTCCAAAGAGATGTCTGCTTGAATAAATGCACAAATCAAATCATTGATTGTGTTCTTTCTTAATTCATTTGTTCAATGACAGAATCCAGAGTAGGTTGCCTTGTTTGACTTTTGATAATAGATGCATTTTTTTTTGCTTTATGCCCACTTGTCTTGATATGAGCCGTAATATTTGCCTTGATTCTCCAATTCACAGGGTGGCAAAAGAAACGGCACATTAAAAACCCAGATTCAGCCACAAAGTCCTTCGGAAATTCTTGCGCACAAGAGTATGCTGTAACACATTTGGGCGGCATTTGAAAAAAATACTGTTTTTTTAATATAACCCTTTTGTGTGTCAATTAAAGGTTCGAAATGGTGGCCTTCTGCTTGAAATGTCTCAGAAAATTACCCCTTTCATACTTCGTTAAAAAAAACGTTAAATGATAATCATAACTGATAACCACTTGTTCAAAATTTTAAATCTCGGCCAGAATTATTATAATTCTGGCCATATGATGTTACACGACATAAATTTTTTTAAAAATATCGATTTACCTACGATTTCACCTAAAAATATCGATTTACATATGATCGATGCAAATCGATATTATTCCACGTCCCTGACCTTTATCGCAGTATTCGTCACGTGATAAGTTTGACTTTTGGTAGGCCGTTTAACAATGCTGATTAGATGGATCAGATTTCGCCCAGTTTCGGACGTTTCGCCCAGTTTCGGACTTGGAACCTTGGGTGAAACTAGGTTTCGGAGGTTTCGGAAGTTTCGCTCCAGCAGAAAATTTCGGTTTAGGCCGTAACAACTATGAAGCCGGTTAAAAAGCCTTGTCTCAAGACGAGTCCGAACAACTGTGAGACGGTTAAAAAGATCGGCTTTTTAAAGACCAATCGATCTTTAAAAGCAGGTTATATCAGAGAATAAATTTGCGCACTGGATCGGTCCAATTTTATTTGAATAAAAAAAAACCGACAAAATGAGATCATAATATCTCCGATATTAAAACACATTGAAATTTTAAGTTAGCCCTTCATTATTTATTGGAAATTCAAGGCCAGGATGTTTCTCATTTTGCCAATAGTTTATTCCCCCCTATAGCATTTCATCGGAATTTCTGCTTCATTGAGTTTCGTCGTTTTGTTGTGGCTTTCTTTTACTTTTTTAACTTAAGTTTGTCTTTCATTACGCACGTAAATGGTCTCACCTGGCAACCATAAAATAACACTATATGTTAAGATTCTGAAAATCAAAACTAGTTGATTATATTTGAAGCATTAGATATTTCGTAGATCAGTATGGTATAGGTGCAAAATATAAGTCATTCGCAAATCAGTACGGCATAGGTGTAAAATACAAGGCATTAGCAGATCCGTACGATATAGGTGTAAAATATCAAGCATTTCGCAGATCAGTATCCGTATGTATGGTGTAAAAATACCAAGCATTTCACAGATCAGTATGATGTAAAAATACCTATATTCGTTATTGTATATTTATTAGGGTAGGGAATTATGTTCTCAGATTAAATTACGCAAATCAGTATATAATTGGCTGTTTAGCCGGGTAGATTCAATTAGTTTTAATATATGTGTAACATTACTGTTTACTATTGTGCATACATCTCATGTTACTCATACTGATATTCTGCAACCCCTTATAAAAGCTTCCTTAGATCATCCGAATTGAAATTGCAACAAACCATATTTTTAATTTAAAAAATTTTTTTTTTTAAAAAAAAAAAATTCCTCGATTTATTCTAATACATACATATATATATATATCAGATAAATTATAGCTATTTAAAATTTTTTAAAGGCGATGTTTTCATGATTGGTAATATAATAATATCCAGAATTTTTTCCCAAGCTTGTACTTTGAGGATTTTGCGATTGTTTTTTTACATACGTCATTTGAAATATTTGCAATTCCTACTATATTCTCAATATGAACTTCTATGATCGTAAAATTTATTCGTCGAATTACACCAATCCAGCTTCAACAACCAACATTCATGAGAAAGATGTAATAGATGTGGATTCTCGTGTCACTTTTCTTGAAAAACATATTATTTCTCTTGGGAAACATATAGAATCTTTATATTCTATTTTCAGGCATCTGAACCTTGATAGTGCTAATGTATGTAAAGCTCGAATAATATATTTAAGTTTCTAAAATTTCATTAAAAACTTATTTAAATTTTAAGATTTAATTATTATTTTTTAATGATAAATAAGAATGAAATAGAGAGCTTAAAAACTGATAGAAATGGCAACATAGAAGAACTTTTAAGTGTTGATTTTGCAACTTGCAAAATGATGGCCGTTAGTACGATAATAACAATGACTGATGCTAAAATTTGGCGAAACTGAAACTAACGTATCTGACTTGTTGATCATGTTGATCAGATAGTTTCCATTGGTTTATTGGTTAGTATTAACTTTGCCAAGTTTCAGCATCGGTCGTAATAATTAATGGTTTTAATGTTCTTAGTTTTCTGGTTTTAATTTAATTTACTTTTTAATATTAATTTAGGAAATGGTGGAGAGTTCAGAGCTTGATAAAAATGATGCGATAAAAAATTTCACCAATCCAGTTTCAACAACTAACGTTCATGAAGAATATATAATAGATCTGAAGTCTCGTGTCACTTTTCTTGAAAACCACTTTATATTACTTGTACAACATATAAAAACTTTATATTCAAGCATTAAATATCTAGGCTTTGATAATTTGGTTAGTATATATAAAGCTCGAGTAATGAATTACAGTCAGACCCTCTAAATGCAATCACCCTAAATGTAGCCCCTTAAATGCATGTCTTAACTTTGTCCAATTAATATAATACTTATAGTTTTTAACTCCTTAAATGCATATTTGTCTAAATTTGCATATGTATAATCCCGCCACAAAGCATTTAGAGAGGTTTGATTGTATTTAAACTTGTGAAATTTAATTAAAATTTTCAAATTAGACTGAGACAGAGTGTCCGAAACATGATATAAATGGCAATATAGAAGAATTTTCGGGTGTTAATTTTGCAACTTGCAAAATGATGGCCGTTAGTATGATAACAGCCATAACTCTGTTAAAATTCGGTTGAAACTTAGTGTTTCGCAACATCAAATCAAACTTGATCAAATTTGACTTGATCAAATATTTGATTTGAAACTTAAACTTTGCAGAACACTAGGCTTAAATTAACGTGCCTGATTGGTTAATTAGTGTTGATCAATTGGTTACCATCGTTATTAGAATTTAAAAATGGAAATTCTAACAATGATTACTACGTACGTAATCATTTTCATTGTTAAAATTTCCATTTTTGAATTCTACCAGCATATATAGTCATGTTTAATTCGAGAACAAATGATTTTAATTCTCAAATTTTCCAGCTTTAATTTAATTTTTTTAAATGTTAAATTAGGAAAAGGCAGCGAGTTCGAAAAATGACACTGCAGAAAAGTTTCAAGGTGTTGATTTTGATACAAAATCTACTTATAAAATGACGACTGTTAGTATGATGCTTAATAAATTTACTATTGTAATCCAGCTTCATCTAATTTTCTTTTTTAATTAATCAGGCCGAGATAGCGAATTCAGAACATAATCGAAATAATACTGTTGAAAAATTCCAAAGTGTCGATTTTTGTGCACAGATTACTTGCAAAATGATAACTGTTAGTATGATAATTAATGGAATTCTTATTTTAATAATTTTCTAGTTTTAATTTAAAATTTGTGACATTAAATCAGGCCGAATTAGCGAGCTCAGAACGTTGTGAAAATAATATGGGAGAACTTTCCAAGACTGATATTAGTGCACAGTTTACTCGTAAATTGCTGAAAGTTAGTATGATAATTAGCGACTTTTTTTATTCATATAGTTTTTTCTAGAATTATAACTATTTTATAAAAATTAATTTAGGAAGCCACTGATATAAATTTGAAGATAAGAATAAATGCCCTTAATAAAATTCTTAAAATTGTAGATGCTAACAAGAAAATAGGACCGAATTTGGGTATTTATTTCACTTATAACAATTTATCACGTCCGAATTAATACATTAAACATTAATTTATTTGTTGATAGGTGGTCTTCCCCGAATTCTTAAATTACGTCTTTCTGACAATAACATAGATCTTCAGATTATATCTTTGGACATTTGTAGTAAAATCGCAACAGCTATGGGTAGTCCTTTCAAAAAATATGCAACAACATTTATTAATTCAGTTACTGAAGTTTTGAAAACTCAAAAAAATGCAATTGTCCGTGAACATGCTATTGGTTGTTTAAAATGTTTTGCTTCTGCTATTGGAATTTCTTCAGTTGAGAAATTGTTAGCTACTAGATATGCTCTATTGCAGAAAGACTTACAAGTTTTGCTCTCTAATACTCATAAAGATGTGGATGACAAAAATAATTTGTCCAAGTTGCAAGAATATAAGGAAGATGTAGGATCTAACATTAAAAGTGCTGACCACGATTTTAAGTTAAAGAAGCATGGAGATCATAAAGGTGCTGTAAAACAAAGAAATGATGCAATTTGTCTGGTCTATGATACCGAGTCTCCGTCTAAAAAAAGTGATATTAAAGAGTTTGGTCAAAAATCAATTTCAAAAGGTAATAAAAATCATAAACTGACAATGTTACCTAAGCCAACTGGATCTCTTGCAATTCATCCTAACAAGAAGGAAAATACGAATATGGAATATTCCATGCCTAACAATAATAAGAATCTAACAATAGCAAATTCTTCTGGAATACCACCAGCTAAGCAAAGTACTTCTGAATGTGACTCATTATCTTTGGTGAAGGTAGACATATCTAAAATTATGAATTCTGACTATCTACAATGCATTAAATTATTGAAACAGTTGAATAAACAGTTGAAAATTTCTTCTGGATTCGCTAATTCATACGTATTTGAACTTGTTAATGTCCTAACTGATAAAATAAGGACGTCATACACACAACTTGATTTACAATCACAACCAAATATACAACTATATAAGAGTTTAATAAACACGCTAGATCTATTGTTTTCGAATAAAAAACTAGCATTAGTTGTCTCTCAAGACTTACTTGAAGGATTACTAATAGAATTAACATATCAGTTGTCGAATTCAAATCTTCAGAATCAAGAAACAGGTCAACATTTATCAAAAGCGCTTAGAATTTCCATAAATAAAGTGCTTTTAAATAGCAATCGGAATTTAATTTACGGGTAAAAATTATTTTATTCAAGAAATTATATATTTGAATTACAGTATTTTACTATATATCTTATTAAAAAAAATATTAATATTTAATACTTTAGTGCTTTACTATCCATTCTTAAAACGTCATTTACAAAATTGCAGGAAGTAGATGATCTTACTGTCATTATAAAATTCACCGAATTTATAATGAAGTACTTACAGCACTTGTCAAAATATGTAAAAAATAATATAAAATCTCATATTCTTCGACCCAATGAATTGTTAAGAGATCTCAATGAATTTTTACTTTCTGCACCACCTGAATGGGAGAATCAAGTCAAAGAAAAAATGCCATTGGGTGAAGAGCCTTTTAATATCATACAGATTATATTAAAAAAACTAGTTGAAGAACTTGGCGAGAATATATATAACCACCTAGATCTCATTTCTGACTTTCAAAGAAGTCATGTATACATATATATGAAAGCTGATGTATGCAAAGGAAAAAAAAAATAAGCAATAACAATGTAATTGATAATATTGTATTTAGAGTTTGTCAATAGAATATTTTGGTTCGCAGGTAGAACAATAATATTTTTTTATTATACATGAAGAATTTTTTAATTTAAATAATCTATAATTGTTAATCAAATATGTTATTTGATTAATGAAATGATAGAATATCAACGCTGAATGTATTATAATATTGTTTATAATTATAACTTAATTGACTTAAATTTTTAATCTAAATTAAATGTTAGCATTCCATACTGGTCAAATCTTAGTTCTCTACCAAAATCATAGCGTTTTAAATAAAGATTTGTATGATCTACCCTTAAATTCTTTTTATATTAAAATTATTAAAATTAATATAATATTCAAAAGATTATTTTGTAACAGAAAATTTTATGTAAATTTATGTTACATAAATGATATATATCTCAACAGCCTTATTTATGCTTTTAAATAATCTCAACTATTATGATTTATGCCATTATGTAAATTTAAAGTCAGTGTAGTGTTCTTACGAAGCGCATCAACTAAAGCAAAATCTGGATAAGTATCATTAATATTCAAAGAAGTCAACGTAGCGTTCTTGCGAAGTGCGTCTTCTAATGCATTTTCGGCGTATAATCCAAGACAATTTCCACAAAGATTTAAAGAAGTCAGCGCAAGTGTTTTTTTAAAGTGCATCAGCTAGTGCTTTTCTTCCTTCTGATTTAAGATTATTCCATTGAAGATTCAAATATTTCGGCGTGGTATTCTTGTAAATTGCATCTGCTAGTGCTGCTAGTGCTCTTCCTCCTTTTGATCTAAGCTTATTCCAACCAAGATCCAAAGAAGTCGGTGCGATGTTTTTGCAAAGTACATCTGCTAATGCTTTTCTTTCCGATTGAAGATCATTATTGCATAAATTTAAGGACATTGAGGTGGTGTTCTTGTAAAATGCATTTGCTAATGCTTTTCCTCCTTCTGATCCAAGATCATTACTATAAAGATTTATCCAGTGCTTTTCCTCCTGATCCAAGACCATTAAAGCTAAGATCAAAGAAGTTACCGTGAAGTTTTTACACAGTTCATCTGCTAATATTTTTCCATCTTTTAACCCAAGATTATATTTAAAATTCGAATAAGTAAGCGTAGTGTTCTTGCAAAGTATATCGATTAATGCATTTCTTTATTCTGGTCCAAGACCATTAGCTTGAAGATTCAAAGAAGACAGAGTGGTATTCTTGCAAACTGTGTCTGCTAATGTTTTATGAATAGTATTGCCAAGTGTTACGGATTTAAGGTTGTTACTTGCTCTCAGAAACATTGCACCTAAAGAATATATGATAGCAGTCACAAGTTTATTATTTTGAAATAATGTCCTCATCTATGCAGAAACAATATCCTTCAATTATAAGCAAATTTTGACTCCATGGGACAGATTAAAGCCAACAGAAGTAGTATAACTTTATAATTGGAAAATTATTATGATTAGGTTGAAAATTATTAAATATTTCGATAAGGCATCCGTTAGGTAACGTTATCGTTTTGGGAGAACTATGATTAGTTCTAAAATTATTAAATATTTTAATGAGGCATTTGTCCAGTAACATTATTTTGAAAAATTTATGAATTTAGTATAACAGACACACGATATTTCACCTATTAAAATTTTCTATTATAGTCAGATGATCGACGTATCTAAAATTTCGTATGAATATTTACGTCAAAAATGCTTCCTTACATTTATTCGGTAAAAAAAAAAGTAGTTCAAAGTTGAAGTGGATTTGTTCTTTAGTATTTGAAGCAACTTATAAAATTTGAATAGTGATATAAAAATAAAATTGACCAATTTTTTTACTGCTGTGCTATGTAATACAACAATGACACTCAGCTTTTCGATCAGATTCCTGATAAATCTATTTAATGAATCATGTGTTTGATAAGTCCGTTTCTATAAAATCGATTTCGAAAAACTCAATTACAGTTTTCCCTTTGCAGCACTCAAATATAAAAATTTGTGTGTATGACGGTCAAATTACAATATTTTACTGATTATAACTGATAATTAGTAATCGAGGGTAACAGACAAATCATGACATAGAGCGTGATCATGTGATTCAATTGCCTACATTTTTACACTTGGTATTGATAAATTAAATAAAAAAATTTCATTCCAAAATAATTTAATTTTCAGGAGATATATGAATTTAAAAAAAAATTTTCAGGTGATGCAAAATAAATGGAAGTCACTGTATCATGTTGACCATTTATCCGATGTTACGACAAGGGAGAGCTTCTATATCTTCCAACCAGATTTAACTCAGTGCCGCAAGCATTAAATACAAAACTCGTAATTTACTTCAATAGGCCAAGACAAGAGAAAAATCCTTCTTCACTAACTAGTACAAGAAAGAATCCCTCCTTTTATACAAACTATTATGATCTAACTAATTACTATGTTATTAGACTCTAACTATAAAATAATCGTTAAGGAATAGATTCGATCATTATCTAAATATAAGCCAAACTATTATAAAGTTGCACAAGAAAAAGTTTAATGTTAAAAATTACATCATTTTTCGTAACACCGGCAAGTACAGGCGTACTATGTAAACATTGATGGAAAAACTTCACAGTACTACCGCAGTTTTTTATTAAAATTATGTCAGATTCGGATTTTATAAAATTTGTGGCAGTAATATGAAAAAATTTTCATCAGTGTAGAGGTTGCACTTCTCGGAAAAACCATACCGATACGCTTCATAAATTAATACTCCGTTCTGATAAGTTTAATGTGATCGTCATATGATTTGCCATTGTTACATTGTTAACGTTAATGGCAAATATTAACATTAATGGAAAAACTTAATGGAAAAACTTAATGGAAAATCTTAATTCTGAAAATACTACGCACGCATAAAACTTTACAAATTTAATAACTCAGTAAATGATACCCCAAAATTTCTAAGGTCTTCGAACTAAAATGACTAAACTGAATAAACTCAAGCTACAATCAATTCTTTTATACCTTGATTCGAATACCATTTGATAATTACTAGCGATATTATATGATTGAAAAAAGTTTTCAGCTTCCCTCTCACAATTCTGCATTCGGTAATATAATTTACAAGATTCTATTCTAGCATTTTCTAGCAAATGTAAGATGAAAAATTAGAAACTGTCTTTTTACATTGATAAACGTTTTAAATAACAAATGCATACAAATAATTTAAAATAAATCACAGAATAAATGAAAGCAAGTTCCGACAACTTTATATTTAGTATGAAATTCAATTAACAAAATAAATGCATATAATCTCCTTTTTTTTAATCAAAAAAAGCGGTATAAGATTTTTGGGGGCTTAGTATAGATCATGTGTACCTGCTCCGGAAATCTGGAAGTCGCAACCTGCCAATCCGCAGGAATTACTGTATTTGGGGATAATAACAACACGTAATTTAAAGTATTTACGGCTGTATAAATAGATTAGTTGTGGAATATCTACAGACAACTAAAAATTTTGAACTATTAATCAATTAGCAAATTAAAGTTAAACTGAACGATGACTGTTAGAATCGCAACGTTGAATGTTGAAGGATGCAATGATAATAAGAAAATCTTGAAAATTTTACAAACACTTAAAAAATATAAATTTGACATCATTAACTTTCAGGAAACTTATTTACCTAAACAGAGTATAGAATATATTAAGGAGAATATTTGGAAACATGAATCACACTGGACATCAAAAACGGCGATTCTGGCTGGAAATAAAAATATTCATTTCGATAATGTAGAAGAAGTTGAAAACGGAATTACCGCAAGTTTCGTGCACAAAAATAGGATTTTCAAAGTAATAAATATATACGTTCCATTTAATGATGATAGATCAAAGTTTTTTAATAATTGGGTTCCACGCAAAGATGAAAATTCCGTTAATATCATAGTTGGAGAGTTCAACACGAGCGTAGGCTCAGTTTACAGTGAAAAACTAAATCAACTATCAGATTTTACGAATGTTGTGAAACTAGTGGGTAAAAACTCCTTGATTAATTATCGTCAAAAAAATTATCCATTAGCAAATAAGTTTGACTATATCTTTGTAGATAATGACTATACAAACTTTTGCCAAAAGGTAGTAACCCACTTCAAATTCAGTAAACCATTAGTAGTGTGCACTCTTGAAACAGTCATCTGGAAATTGAATAAAACTTTGCTCAATGACCCTGAAGTTGAAGAAAGTATAAATAATAAAATATCTAGTGTAAACTCGGTTTTAGAGTGGGATTACCTAAAGAAGAATCTTCAATCAGTATTTTGCGCTTTCAAGCATAAAACTTTTAAACAAAACAATAAGTCGACAGATTTTAACCTAACATGGTCAGATGTTAGTAATGACCTTTCTCACTTAGAAGACCGTGAAATTCAAGATGATCTAATTAAAGCAGGGTGGGGTGAAAAAAAGGAAAAATCAACATCAAATATCCGAAATCCGTCGGATCCCACATCAAAAGACCCTATAAAAATTTTATCATACATAAAAACATATTATCAAGAACTTTTTAAGAAAGATACCATTAATTTAAATATTGCATGCAAAATAACTAATAATTTACCAAGCATAACTGAAGAGCAAAATAACTCATTGGTAAAGCCTATTACTTGTGAGGAAATTTCCAACACAATATCTCAACTTAAAAATGATAAAGCCCCAGGAATTGATGGATTACCATTTGAATTTTATAAACAATTTCAAGAAAAACTTGTTCCAATTTTGGGTAAAATTTTTAATCTAATTTTGAAAACGGGTACATTTCCAATTTCTTGGTATAAAAGTGCAATAATTTTAATTCCAAAAAAATCTGATGATCTAAATGATATCGGTAATTGGAGACCAATATCATTAATAAATTGTGATGCCAAAATATTTACAAAAATAATGGCAAGCAGATTAAACCAAATATGCAAAGATTTAATAGGAAATCATCAGCATGGTTTTGTTGCCGATAGATCCACTTATGATGCTGCCCTAAATGTAATTTCAACAATGAGATCCGTGAAAAGACAAAAAAATCGATCAAAACAAGTTTGGTTATTCTTTATTGATCAAAAAAAAGCTTTTGATAGAGTAAACCATGAATTTCTCTTATTAACCCTTGAAAAAATGAGGTTTAACCGTCCTTTTACAAATCTTTTAAGAAATCTTTTTTCAAATCAAAGTGCACACATATTAGATCGTAATGTTCTATCTGCAGCTTTCAAAATAGAAAGAGGAGTCAGGCAGGGAGATCCTATTTCCCCACTATTATACGTTTTAGCTTTTGAACCATTCCTTAGATTATTAGTCAAAAAAATAAACGGATTAACAATAAATGAATTTAGGTTTAATGTATCAGCTTTCGCTGATGATTTAACAATTGGGTTAGGACGTCCCAAGGACTGGGATATAGTTTCTAGGTTGATAACAAAATTTGAAAAAGCTTCTAATGCAGAAGTGAATAAAAACAAATCTGTACTTGTTCCTCTGACAAATGATTCAATGAGTATAGAGCTGCCAGGTGATCAAGATTATAAGATACTCAAAGAAAATCAATCCATTAAGTATTTGGGTTTCACTGTTGATAAATATGGACAACCTGAAAAAAACTTTTGGTCCAAAATGACCAGGGATATTGAAGAAACTATGCAAAAAATAAATAATAATAAATTATCTCCTGAAGATGAGAAACGTATTATGAATATCTCTAAATCTCATCTCTTGTCCAAAATTTGGTACCCGGCTTACCTTCTACCTCCAGACACAAACATAGTCACTAAATTAAACGACTTAATAACAAAATGGATCAAGGACAAATCTCCTCCTGAATCGAATGACATTGAACCTCCAATAGTTCAGGATATGCTAGACGCTAGATTGGGATTTATTTGGTTAAAGTTATTATCTGGCAATAGTTTGTGGGCAAAAATGGAAAGGGAGTTTATTAAAGAAGAACTAAAAAAACATGAAGTTTCTATAGAAATCGCTTTGCAAAATCCAATTGATCTTAGTATATGGCCTTTAGAGTGGAGGCCATATGTTGCAGCCTGGAAAAGACTAAACGGAAAAATTTCACTTTCCACAAATTTCTGTCCTTGCAATAAAAATTCAATTGAGATAGCGAATCTGAAAGGTGATGAATATTCAGTGATGGGAGCAATAGAATATTTAAGAAAACACAGTAACATCCATGATCTCTCAACTAGGGATGCATAATTTATACAGCAGATAGATAGTAGCGATATAATTAGATGTATGTAGTTGGGGATAATATTTATTAGGCTTATCTGCATGTGTAGTGTAGGGCAAGGTAGTAGTAATACTCTAGCCCCACCGTTTGTATAAGTGCTCAACTTTTGAGCTTTACTTACCCTAGGGCTCAAAATTTAATATCCTAGTTCAGCCCATAAAACCTGCAGTTAAGGTACCCACGGGCTTAGAAGCATTTTTTTTTTTTATCTAAAATCATTTTTCTAAACAGACTACTTATTTTATATAGTTATAGTTCACCTTTAATCATGTTTTGAACAAATACTTCTATTTTTCTAACAAGCGTTTTTTAATTATTAATTAAATTTGTAAATTGTTTTACTGTGAAGGTTGGAGAACTTTAAAAATATTGAATAAGACGCCCAACCAAAAACATATCAATATGTTATTAAACAATCAATTTGGATGTCCAGTAAATTGTATTCGAAGTTCTAATAATTTATAATTGATTAATTATACTTACTGATCTAACCTCTGGATATTTAGTGAATATCCTAGATACACTCGGGTTCGACTTCGCCACGGGATTTAAATATGAGCCTGAGCGTAACCGAGTTATTCAATATACCCATACAATAAATATCTTACGGTGTCTGAAAAAAGCACGGGTTGTTACATAGACCCGTGTAATAAGCATATATACGGCATCTCTCAAAAATATCTTACTATATGATGTATTCTTTTCTCCACAGATTCGTATCACTTTGTTTTACCGTCAACCAATTTGCAGATAAGTCTATTTTACGGTCAATCAATTCTCAGACAAGTAATTTTTTATGAAACTAGGCGTTGATAATGTGAGACCGGACTATCGTAACGATCACGTGAAAAATGCACAAAATGAATAAGTTTAATTAATTATATTTGTGATCGGAAACGGTATTTCGGATGCAGAGGGGTAGATAGGGGATAAAAGAAGGATTTACGTACAAATTAAACATCCTTAAGAAAATTAAATAAATAATTGTAAATAGCATTAAGGTCGCTTGCAATTGAATTTTCGGTTAGCATCACTTTTAGAACTCTTGAGAGAGAGAGGGGAAGGGGGTATGAAATTAAACGAACATATAGAATGAACAAATATGAGTTAATTTGATTGGTCGATATAAATCAAGAGATTGGTGAGAGTTATCCAACGTTTTGATTGGTTGTTCATTTTTTGAAGAGAACCTTCAGCTAAGAGGAAGGTGATGTTAACTGAAGAATATACTTTGAATGGCCTAAGTAGTTTTAAGACATAAAGTCACATTTGTAAATGATGAAAGTTAATAATATAAATAAAGTTCAAAATGATCCTTAGAAGAATAGTGTTTTATTTGCTTTATTAAATAATAAGTTTCAATATCATATATTATTTATAATATTACATTAACTCTCTACTGTTGTGTTCAGAAGACTGTTATTCAGTTGTTTCATAATTCAAAATCTTACATAATGTATAATAGGTATTAGATTTGATTGTTAGGTGATTAAGACTTTTAGTTACTTTGGTTCAACAAAATCTAACAGAATAAGTCACATAAATAAGAACTTGAACAAACAACTGTAGTTATTGGGGTTTATACTGTGTATAGTGTTAGAGTTTTATTATAGACAATACAATGTACTAGGACTTGTTTATTAATAAAGCAAATAAAAAATTTTTATTTCTAAGAGCTATTTTAGCCTTTATTTATATTATCTTTCTAACTATGACTTATTTAATTATATAAATTCTATTTCTATGTTTTTTTATTTAATTTGACTTATTATTTTATTCATCTAAACCTTTATACTTATTAAATCTTTTTTTACTATTAAATCATTTTTTTCTATTAAATCTTATTTTCTTAATATATTTAATAAATTATATTAATGCAATTTATTGCTGGAATATCTATATTAAGAGGTTGGTTAAAGCAGAGTTAATTCAATATATAATTATCATACTGCATAAATTATATTTTTGATATTCTATATAACCTATTAACTCTAATTACATTAAAAAAATAACTCTAAAACTCATTTTGTTTTAGCTGATCTTCATATTAAGAAATTGATCATTATATTCATTTTCACATAAAACCTTAGTATTATAATTCCATTACATTATTGGATCTAATACTGCTTAGTATAAACTTTATAAACTTATATTATATTGTTATTCATTCAAGTTCTTAATTATATAACTTAACTTATTTGTTTTCATTAACTTTAAGTAATTAAAAATTTTAATCAAGAGGGTGTGGTGACCTAGTGAAGTGGTCAGGTTGTCAACCTCCCAAGTGGTAAGTTGGGTGTTAAAATCCTATCGACAGTGAAAATTTGGATAATCACCTATGTAATATTCATATTATGGCAACTGTTACTAACGATTGGGTTAGAATATCTGTAATGCAGTTGTACCAGCATGACTGGCAGGTCATGAGGCATCCATGCAATATTGGAGTTATACAGAGAAATGCAAACTGACAAATCAGGCAGTGCAAACACTAGATAAGTCCTTGTGGCCATGTAAATCTGTTGAAATTGAATAACAAGAAGTCCATTTGGGAAGACCCGAGTAGAGAGGTAGCTGGATCTTCAACAGCCTTACTGTAAAGGCTAGACCTGGGAAATGAATATACAGGTCTAGTATCTAGTCCTAGTAGCCGGATGGTCAAGAACCTCTGGGTTGGGAGTCCTGGAGGTATTACCAACTAGGCTGCCAGAATGAACTAGAGGAAAAGAATATCAGGCTGATGTGATATACCAATGAACTGGTCGTAGTCCTACACAGGCAATCTGGATTGGGAGTTTGGTAAAAGGGTAGGGGAAAAGGCAGAGATATACTAAAGTACTGAGGTTATGCTGTGAAGTAGATGCTGGAGTCTAAGTGAACTCTACAAGCACATAGCAGTTTAATGGTTAGCCCTGACTGCAAGTGTTGATTCTGTCATATCGATATCTAGGTCAGCTATAAAAATGGGTACAGAAGGCTTTTGGGGGGTTTATCTTAAGGATAAATTAGTTCTAAGGTTGTGAATAATGATCTGGTACATCTGAGATGATCAGTGATGTTAATACAAGTTACAGGTTCAGAGGATTTAAAGTGGAATACCCAAGCAGGGGTGTTAAGTATGATAATTGGTAGGGAATCTTCGAGTAGACTCCTTAAATAGGTAATATAGAAAAGTTACATGTATAGCCAATTGTACACTCTTCTGTAGTGGTTCATTGAACCACAATACTGATAAGTGATTAATAAAAGCAAAAGACCAAAGAGGTCACCTTAATATCAAAAAAAAAAAAAAAAAAATTTAATCACTTATTGGACAATTTTAATACTTTTTTTTTGTAAAAGTTACTTATTATATATTATACAAGATTTTAGACTATAAAGAGAATATGTTACAGTTTTCTAAATATAATATTTTTGATAATAATTATAAGATCTAAAAACTAAAATGATATTTGCTACCTTTCTTTTTCTGATTTAAAAAATTAAATTAGTAAAAAAAAAGGCTAATTAATTAAGAAATCTATTTAAATTAGATAGAAACCTAATACTAAAAACATGTTAAAAAAATTATCACATAGTTTAGTCTTGCTATGATGAACATTGTTTAATTGAAAAAGTTGATAAAAAATATAATTAAGTTTTTCAAAGATACAGTCAAAGATATTATTAAAAGAAATAGTTCAGATTCAAATAAACAAATAATATAAAGATTAGAAGTTTAATAAAAATAATAATGAAGACCTAATTAAATAATTTAATGATTTTAATATATTACAAAAGCAAACAACTGAATAGATAAAATAAAACTTAATAATTTCTGATTATTAAAAAGAATTAGTAATAAAATAAAAAAAATAAGACTAATATAAATAAATAAAAGAATAATAATAAGCAAAATAAGAGTTTTATTATTTGTTGAACACTTTTTTTATTACTTTAGAAAAGCAATATAAATAATATATTAAATTAAACAATATTGTTAAACTTAAAACTAAAAAGATAAACACTTATATTACCAAGTTTAAGAAATTTTTAAATCATATATATTCAATCAACTTTCTATTTATTTAATATTTAGTAAAATATTCTTAAGTAGATTAAAAGGAAAAATAATAATTTTTATAACCATAACATTTTTTTTTTAATAATCTTAATAAGATAATTATAGTAATAAAAAAATTATAACTATTAAATATTATAATATTTATCTATATAAGATTTAATAATTTCAAGTAAAAATATATATTAATCAAGGTATTAGTTAAGTAGATATGACAACTTTTAGTAAATTATATTATAGCAACCAACCAACAAAAGCAAAACATATATAAAAAAAATATATAAAAAACCTTTTATTTTAAAAGAAATATTATTTAATATTAATATTATAAAAAGAAATATATTGTTTAATATTATATATTAGAAAAAAAATATAAAAAATCTAGTAAAAAAAAAGATCAATAAATAATATTAAAAAGTAAACTATTGTAACTACAAATATAATAAAAATGAGAAGTATGTAATAAATAAAAAAAATAATAAATAAATCTAATATTATTAATAAAAAATTAGAGTTGTAATCTGAAATAAAGATAATAGACTTTGATTTTAGATAAAACTTAAACTTCTATTGCTAGTTATAGAAGTTTAGTTAGAGTTTATAAAATTAAATAAGTCAAAACTAGTTAAAAAACTAAAAAAAAAGAACTATCTATTATTGATAGAGTTGTTTTTTATAATATTGCAAAAAAATTATTAAATTTGAATATAAATGCTATGTATAGTTAACTATTTCAATTTTTAAATCATAAAAAGAACTTAATTTAGATATTGTATTAACTTTTTGTAGCCTAAGAATCTAAGAAAATTGGCATATTTTAAGAAGTTCAAAAAACTTAAATAGTAAATTTTAGTAATACTTATAGAATCACAGGACCCATTATTATATAAAAATTAGAGATATTCTTATTTAAGTTATATTGAATTCAAATATTGTAGTAAAAATAATAACAAAAAAACTTATAAAGAAATTGAAATTAAAAACAAATAAACTATCATCAATTAGTAATTATGATAATTAGTATAAAACATTAATACTAAAACAAATTAAAAATATAAAAGTAATTATTTAAAATATTTTATTGCCTAGTACCTTTTAAGTTATTGAATTTATAAATAAAATTCTTCTAGTTAAATATAATTAGTTCATAAAATCACAAGTATAAATTTATTTCAATAAACAATAGCTATTTTTTAAGTATAATAGTAGATAAATTAAGATATTTATTTCTAATAATAGAATAAAAAAATTGAAATTTTTAGAAGAAAGAAACTAGTTCAATAATAATAATAAAGACAAATTTAGTTTTTTTTTTTTTTTTTTTTTTTTTTTTTTTAGAGTGAGGCCTGGCCTCGGTCTTTATTGAACAATTTGGTATTACATTAATTAAAATGTTTTACA
>CAJVQA010003183.1:0-20087 GCA_910591915.1 Cetraspora pellucida
CTTCATCTTTTCTTAAAACTTTTGGTTTATGACTTTCTAATATTTCCTTCTGTGCTTTGTCTGTCTTACCAAACAAGTCTCTATATTTTTCTAGCTTATCATACCAGTTGGTTTCTGTAGATACTGGTTGAACCTTCTGTGTACTATTTCTTTGCATTATTCTATAGCCTTAACAGGTATACTAAACATGTGATTGCTCTTAAGTTTGTGTTTGTTTGTTTATCTGCATGATTACGTGTCTGTTTGTTTATTTCCTATTCTGCTTATTGTTTACTCTGCTTTAATTTTCGTATCACGTGTACGATCTGCACTACAGGGTTTCTGTGTTTTTCCATTTTTTTTCTAAAAACTTTTCTAAAAGACAAGAAGAACTTGAAAAAACTGTTTTTATGCTATTATACTGCTGTTTTTCTATTTTACTATTCTAACAAACTATAACTAATTTCCTATTAGCTTTCTTTTTGTTTAGTCAGCTTTTACACCTTGTCTTGATGGTTTTTGTGTTTTCTGTAATTTTCTTTTCTACTCCAAATTTGGTCATGAAGATCAGCAGAGCGAGTTTTTTTTTTTTTTAACTATAGTTGGTTTTAAATTTAGTATTATTATTTCAATATTAAATATTATTTTTATAATTGTTATATTAACTAATAATAATTTCAAAAAAATATTTAGAAGCTATAATTATTATTATTATTATTATTTTTTTTTTTTAACTTAAGCAGCCTTGCCGATTACTTTTATTAAGATTCTTGTATACATGTTGTACAAAGTTGGCTTAAATTTTGGTTTGACATCCCATGGCTACTTCTGTGAGCACCTAGAAGTAGTCTGCTGCACAGGCCAGATGGTTATTCCTGGCCTGAAGCTATACCAAACTAGCCAGTAAAACCTTGAAAAAAGGGTCTTATGTTTCTATTTACAAAACTAAAAACTGAATCAAGTCATGTTTTCTGAATTTGAACCTTATTTTCATCTTTTCCTTCTCTCATAACTTGATTTTGTTCATCTATATTTATAGCCTTCCCTTCTTTTCATGTTTCTTTGCTTGAAAGGTTTTGTTTTTTGTTCTTTTTCTTCTTTTTAATTATAGTTTTAATTCTCATTACTTTTTCCTAGTCGGCAATGATATTACATTGTTTTTTCCATATATTTTCAAAAAATCTATTTTATGCTGCATTTGTGAACATGGTTATAAAATTCTTGGTTTCCTTTAGAGATTGTATGATATCTTGTACCAACTTTTTGGCTTTTTCTTGCATTAGGTCTTTGATGATTTTGGATCTGCTTGCTAATCTTTCTTCTTTTAAAGTACCCCATAAAAGTTTTTTAAGTTCTTCTTTACTTGTC
The DNA here is from genome assembly GCA_910591915.1 of Cetraspora pellucida. Classification (NCBI taxonomy): domain Eukaryota; kingdom Fungi; phylum Glomeromycota; class Glomeromycetes; order Diversisporales; family Gigasporaceae; genus Cetraspora; species Cetraspora pellucida. The sequence continues at coordinate 1,348 of CAJVQA010003183.1, forward strand.
TTTCTTTGGGTTTCTTTTGCAAGTACTGTCTAAGCCAGATCAATTGACATATTTTCTGTATCATCCCACCTTTTTTCAAGTTTGCTGCATGTTGCTAGATAGTTTTGGTCCTCTTTGTGGTCTTTATTACACAGTATGCAAGTTGTGTTTTTGTATAAATCTGGTCATCTTTGTGCCAGGGTCTTGAGTACAGGTAGTTTTTCATTTACACATTTAATTAATGTTGCTAGTTTCCTGTTTCTTTTCATACTTGTACATTTTGTTCTGCTTTGACCCTTGATACTTTGCCATAATGTTGACCAATCATGTTTTTTTTTTTCCAAGATTGGTTCTGTTTTTTGAATTGATAATGTAAACCTCCATTCTGCTCCGACTTTAAGTTCTAGTACATTCTTAATAAATTTTCTTGTCGAGCTTTCAATCGCTAAATTCTCTCAGCAAAATGAAACATTTGAATTTGAAGGTGGTGCCTCTATTATTTTATCAGAGTTATCTATTCTGCCACCCTCTTTTGCTAATTTATCTGCTCTATTATTCTATTTGTTACTACTATGTCCTTTTACTTTAACTTAATCTAACTCTAATTCTTTTAAACTAAGTAATTCTAGAATACTTCTCTTAAGGTTAAAGTTCTTTTCTTTAATCCAATGTTTGCTTAACTTTAACTTTTTACCTCTATTGAGGCCTGCTATTGCTGCTGCACTGTTAGTATAAATCTTGATTTTTTTCTTTCTTGACATTATTAGCAGCATATACCAGATCGCAAGCAACTCTGATTTTGTTGATAAGGGCCAATTCTGTGCACCGATTGTACCTTCATCAATTACTTTTTTCTCATTATTATCTACTTGCACTCATTCTACTTCTATATAATCACTCTCTATTGAGTTTTCTGATTTCTTGAATGATCTATCTGTATAAAAAATCAGCTTTTCACTGTTTTCTAGTTTGTTTTTTTGGTTTTTGTGAATTAGCTCTTCTTTAAGTTTTTGGCTAAGTTGTTGTTTTTTAATAAGCTCTATATCTAAGTCTTCACATACTACTGCTTTGACTAGGCTTTCCTGTTTGCCTGGTTTGATTGACTTATTGTGTTCTAATCTTCTTATCATTTCTTGTTCTATTTTAATCTTGAGCACTTCTTTCCTACTAATAAATCTTGATATAGAGCCTTGAATGTCTTTTCTGTTATTCTACTTTTTGCAACTTTTTTGTTCTTTAATTTGATCTAATTTGCAACTGTTGCATTTTTCCAGAATCTTACCTGTTTTGTTTTCTTGCATTTTTGTTTTCCAATGTTCTGTAAGCACTTTTTTGGGTGTGTTTGCAACTATTTTCCTAATTACTAGGTTTTCTTCTTTTTCTATTTGTGACACTTTTAATACCACCCATTTTTTTTTCCTGTTATCATTTGAGCATCTGTCTAAAGTTGTCTGTAGTAATAACTCTTTGTTTCTTTTTGCTAACCTAAACTCTGGTTTGAGTTGTCTACTACTTTTGTCTTCTAGCATAGTTTCTTCGATTTTTTTAAACTATTTTGCTAGTTTTCCTTTGCTTGATTTTTTTCTCAGTAGTTTAAGCTGCTGCCATAAAGTCATTTTATTGCCTTCTTTATTGATAAGTTGATTTACAGAGAATATATTGAGCTTCCTTACTGCTAAAGCTACTTGTAATATGAACTTGTTCTCTAGCATATTTGTAATTTTTAATTTTTCCTCTGTTTTTTTTATGTCTATATTATTAAAGTCAAATGATATTTGTAACTCTTTAGCTCTGAGCATTAGCTGACATGTTAAATTGTTTTTTCATAAGTTGTTGCATATTTTTGTTGAGTTTTCTTGCCAGTTTGTTTCTGTTGCACCCAGTAGCAACAACCTCTAATTAATTCTAATTCTTGTTAGTTTTTTTTTAGAGCCTGCTGAATTAATTCATGCATGCAGACTTGTAATTTGTTTGATTAGCAGTTGGTCCTATAATGCATTGCAGTTGTCCAGATTTCTATGAATAATTACACTATTGCTTATTGTTCTTGCAATTCCTAACTTGTGTTTGGCTACTTCTATTATAGGCCCTTGTATAGTATCGATTGCTCTTTTTGAAAGCTTTGATGCTTATAACATGTATACCAACTTTGGCACTATACACATATTGTTTATATATGATATCTGAGCCCCTGTTATCTTTTTGGTATTGAGCAGCTTTGCTTTAGAGCACACTAATTCTTTGGCTCTTGTCTTCATTTAGCTTTCATTAAGTCTGTTATTCAATCAAATTCCTAAGAATTTTGTTATTTTGGTTTTTTCTTCTTTAAAGATCCATTCATTATTCAGTCTAATTTTTCTATTTTCTTTCAGTTCACTTGAATTTATTATTATGAGTTTTAATTTCTTTCCATTTATCTGAATGTCATTAAGCTTAAAGAAGTCTTCTGCAATTTGTAGTATACACTCTATTTGCTCTTTATTACTTGCTATCTATGTTGTATTATCTGCAAATACCACTACTGCTTGATGTAATTTTATCTCTGTTGTGTGGTTTAGGTTGTTGTTATTTGGAATTGCTACTACTGTTGTATAACCTAAACCTATATCGTTTTGTATTCTTTCTAGAAGTGGATCATAAAATACTCTCCATATTAATGGTGAAAGTACTTCTCCTTGTTCAATTCCATCACTTATTACAAATGGCTCTGTGTGTCCCTAATGTGTAATTATTTTAGATTATCTGCCTTGAAATAAATTTAATATTATTGAGGTTGTTTTTTCTGGCAACTTAATTCTTTCTATTGCTTTTTTTAATGCAATTAGTGATACTGAGTCAAAGGCCTTTTTCATATCTTGTAAGATTAACCAAAGTTCATTGTTGTTCTCTTTGGCATCTTTCATTATTGCATTTATAATGTGCACTGGCTCTTTGGTTGAGTTTCCTAGCAGTCCTGCAAAGTTTGGGCCTTTAAGTATATTTCTTTCACCAAAGACCTTTGTTAACCTTTTTGTTAGGATTTTTGTTGTACACTTCCAAAAGGTCTCTAAAAATGCTATTAGCCTAACATTATCTAAATTATAATGCTAGTCTGTTTCTTTAGAAATTGGGTATATCTGTGAGATCTTCTATTTTTCTAGAATTTTGCCATTTTAATGCAAATTTCTGCAAAATTTCTGAAGATTGCTTGGGACTTAGGTTCTGCTGCTTGGATCAGTGTGTATGTAATGCCTAAAATTCCTGGCGCTGTTTTCTTTTTAAGGCTATTAACATTTTACTTCATTCTTCTACTGTAATATCTTGCTTCAGTTCTTGGTACTATTCTTTCTTTATTGTTCTTTTGGGTTTGTATACTTCTGACCATCATTCTTTAAAGATTTTTTGGTTAAAATGTCTTGCTCTAAACTGGTTTTAGTAATGTTCTTTTGCTTTTTCTAAAACTTCTGTTAATTCTATAAATAGTTTTACCTCTCTAATTAATCTATCTATTTTAATTTTTTTTGATGGTTTATTTAGTAGACTTATTAACATTTTGCCTTGCTTTTCATTAATCATTTGGCATCTTTTTTCTATATTTTCTTCGATTTCTTTTCTTCTTTGGTTGTCTAATTCACTGGCTCTTCTTGCACAAAGTATCTTCTACCAACCTTTTAAATCCTCGATAAGTTACAAGACCAACTTTCTTATGCCAGATCTATATAAGTTCCATGCTGTTGATTAATAAAGATAATTTCTTTATTTAGGTCTTCTATATAGTCTTCTAAATAGCCTAGTTTGATAATTTTCCTTCCAATATTTATTCATCTTCCTAATTGGGTAAGTGTTTTTTCCAATTGCATTTCTTTTGTTTTTTTTCTTTTGTTAGATGCCATATTTAATATTTTCTTTTTTGGAAGGTATTTGTATGCTATTGTAATAATGCTATTGCTGATTGCGTCTTACCATTTATTTATATTCTCCTCATTTCTAATGTCTTCTTTTGACTAGAAAAACCTTTTCAAATCTTGAATAGAAATTCTTTTTACTAGTTGCTTATTAAGATTTTGCTTATAGTTATTCCAATCTTCTTTTGTTGCTTTGTTATACATAATTACTGTTCTTTTGATGTTTTTTTTTCTAATTTCTGCTGCACTATATGATGTAATTAAATGATCTAACTCTATTTTTGCTACCATTACGTTATGATCACTGTTTGTACATATATCCATTAACTGGATTTCTGCTTCATAAAGACTATTTGCTAGTTCTTCTGTAACTCAAATATAATCAATTTTTGAACCTGAACTATGACTTGACCATGAGACTTCTTTTGATTCTGGATTAATTAATCTAAATCCATCTCTGAATTCTTGTCTTTCCAGCCAACTCAAAAAAGGGTTTGGTCTTGGTTGGTTTTTTCTTGATTTTGTCAATCTATCTAGGTTCACATCTACCATGCTGTTAAAATCACCCATAATCACTATTTGTGTTCTTTCAAGTCTCTTAATATACTTGTCTATGATTGTTTTTTGAATTTGTCTCCGTTTTTCTTTGTCATTTGGTGGCAAGTAAGTCATTATAACTATAATCTCCAGCTGTTTAAACATGAAACTAGCTGAAACTATATATTCGTTTATTCTGTCTATCTGTTCCAAATGTTTTTCCCATTGATTGCTAATTAGCAAACCTATACCTAAACCTTTCTTTTTGTCTAAACATGCATTTGACCAAAAACTTTTATATCCTTCTAAATTTCTTGTTAAGAAAAATCACTCTTTAGCCAAGTTATTTGTTTTTGAAAGGCCTACAATATCAAGTTCATTATCTATCATCCATTTATATAATGCTTCTATTTTTTGATTATTTGCTTTGAGGTCATTAATGTTGTGTATTGTTAGTTTAAGCTCTATCTTTTTATTTTCACAAATTCTTCTTATACGAATTCTATGTTATGTATTTCTAGTTTCTTGCTAAAAATTGTCTTTATCTATTTGTTTTTCTTTTCTTTATTGTTATCTATATTTAGTAGCTCCATTTCATCTTTCTAAAGTTTTCTTTTAGATATAGAGTGTTTTCTTATAATATTTCTGTTTTGACTACTTGAACTTGTAAAGAGGAGCACATCTCTATATCTGTTAACTTTAAGTTGACTTTAGCAACTATTAGAAGTGGTTTGCTGCTTTTCATCTTGCTACCGTGCTGTTATCCTCTTTCTGCACTTCTAATTCGTCAAGTCTGCTGAGTATTCTTAACAGTAACCTTTCTGTAGATGTTTTAATAGCATCTTTTTGTATACTTTTGTTTTCCTCCTTTTGATTTCTTGTTATTTTTCTTCTTTCTTCATATTTGTATTCACTTTTTTGCATATTGTTTTCTTTTTTCTCATCATTGTAATTTCTGTTAGTTATTTTTATTTCCTCTCTTTTTTTCCTTTAACCCTATAGTCTTCCCAAAAAACTGTATAGTTGTTGTACCTTATTGGTTTAGACTGTGCTGCTTCTAATTCTTCTTGACTTGCAAATGTAATTAATGTGAATCTTCTGGAGTTACTATTCCTGTTTGTAGAAATATATGCTGATTTTGCGTTTTTACTTTTTAAACTTCACAGAAGCAACACCTCAGAAGCTTCTTTAGAAAGTTTTAGTAATTTGGCTGTATATAGACTTTTTCTATTTCTTTGTTTATAATTCTCTTCCTCTTGAATTACTTGGACTAACTTGTTATTATCCAATAGTAATGACCATGGGGTGTATTTATCATTACAGCTTGTAACCTCGATTACTGCCAATGCTTTGAATTTTGATCTTTTAATTTTACTATATGTATATTGCCAAGGCTTCTACATATATACTCTATTTCTTCATATTTGACATTTACTGGCAAGTCCCAAATTGTCAAATATCTTGTAATTTCCATCTTTTCTTTTCTCTTCTTGCTTGTGCTAGGTTTTTCAACTTTTTCTCTAAGGTGTAAGTCAAATTCTTCTTTTTGTGAACTTAAGACTGCTCAATATCTTTCTTTGTATTTTGGTTTTATTACTTCTTTACTTCCTTTACAGTATATGTTGGGTTTCCTCTCTGCAATTTTAATCTCTTCTGGAATAAGATTGCATCAGTCTTCTTCTTTTTCTTTAATATGCTTGCTTAATGTCCTTCTGCTATATTCACAGTCAAAATCGACAATCATCTAGCTATTACCGTTTTGAAATTCCTCTTCAATTGTCTTGATATGTTTATTTCCTCTAAGAACCCACTTCATATAGTTGACTCAATATTCTTTGATTTCTCCTGAAACCTTGAAAGATGGAATTTTCACTTTAAAGATGGAATTCTTGTCACAAGTTTTGTTTTCTGATGACCAAAGGCTGTTCTCTAGTTGGGTTGCTGCTGGTTTGATTTCTAACTCTTTTTGCTTCATTGTCTTTTTGATGCTTTGGATTATAATTTCTTTTGAGGTTTCATGGCTCTTCTTGTGCTCTTCTTTTTCTGGCACTTCTATATAGTTGTTAATAGTTACTAGTAGCTTCTTGTTCCTATCTGTTAGTTCTGTTTATTGTGCTGTTACTTGGTATTTTCTTGCATCTGACATTTCTGTTTGCTCTATGCCCTTGTTCACTTTAATGTTTGTTATTATTGTTTCTTCTGTTTATCATTTTTTCTTTGATATTGTACTAAAATAATTTTTATTAATTTCTTCAATCCTTTTCATCTTGTTCTTTCTCTTTTTTGTTTCCTATTTGCTTAAACTTAATATGTAATCAACTGAATCTAGATTTTGGCTTGTTATCTTAATTTTACTGGCCCACTCCTCAATAGTTTTCTTTGATATTGTTTTAGTTTCTTCTAATGCATATCTTAGGGCTTCGAGTATTTGACTGTATAGTAAAAGATCTTTAGTTGTAATTTTTTGAGTATTGCCAAGAGCTAAGTTTTTTGCTATAATTTCTAAGTCACTTGGTTCTTTAGTCATAGATGTTTCTAGGATGTGATTTAATTTACTGCAGTTTAAGTATCTATGCAATTTGTTACCCGTTCCTTGAACTTGCTAGATTAGGCTTTGTTTGTTAATTATCTCTATTTGATTACTTTATTTGTTTGATCTATTTTGTATTTTTGTTGTTTGACTATCTATTCCCTAATTTAATTTTGTACATAACTTTCTGTTTGTTGATTTCTTTTGTCAATTGTTGTATATTTCTATATCTGGAATGTGGCTGCTTGTTTGTTTTGTTGTTTACTAATTTGATTGATCACATGTGCTTTACAATTTTTTTGGGATAGTGTGATGCCCCACTTTTGTTCAAAAAAAAAAAAAAAAATTTTTTCCAGTAACTGAATCGAAGTTTTCTGAATAATTTGGTTTGATAGAAGTAATTTTTATATTGAAATAAAGAAAAAACACATTGAATGAATAAGATCTATTGCCTTTTTAGTACTTTGAGGAAGGGTAGCCAAGTTGATTAGTTTGTACAGATCGTAAATGAAAAATAAACAAAATTTGATCACTCTTTGTTTAGGTTGCTAACTTTGTACTCGAACCAGAGTAAAGTTAACCACTTGTGGTTTGAATTTCTGGTAATACTAAGTTTAACAATGTTAGATCCAATATTTTTAAGAAAAGTTATATTGTTGAAGGGTACTTGTAATATTGTTTTTAGTTTTTTGTCAATTTTGTTTGTTTTGATAATCTGCAGAAAAGAGATTTTTGTTTTATTTTTAGTTTTTGGAAGCTATAATTATTTTTTAAAAATTAAACCAGTTATTAGTATTAGTATTTTTTTTGAATATTTCAATTTACTCTATTAGAATCTTTGTTTTAGTATTATAAAAGATTTTAATTTAATATGTGGAAGGTCAGGATAATGACAGTCAAACTCAACATACAAGGCATACTATAGTACCTTGCACAGCTGTGAGAGCTGAGCATACAGTGATCGACCCTGTAGAAGACAATTCCGAAAGATTATTTATAACATCTTTTATCTCCTATGATCTTCATACATGCTTTAACAAATTTCTTCTTTATTATCATTTACCACTTCTTCCTCATAGTCAAACTATCCAAACCCTAATTCAACATATTGACAAATATAACAACAACAAAACTGTATCTAGTATTACATTTTCTGTTAATTCATTTTATAATGAAACCCACATATATCTTCCTAATAACACTCTTTTACCAGATTATACTGTTATTGTTCTATATCTTTTTCCTATATTCTATAATCTTCCTCTCAGATCTAACTCCTTCAATTTTACTTCTATCTCATCTGACTTATTTTTTGATAACTATTCTTCAACCCTTAATTGTAATTCTTCCTCACCTTTATCTAACCCAACTTCATATCATCTCAATTTAACTATTGCTACACACAATGTTAGAAGCTTTAATGAATCTACTAAAAGAGAAACATGGCAAAACTACTGCCTTAATTACAACATGTCAATTGCAAGCATTATAGAAACTAAAATCTCTGACAAAACTAACCTCTTCTTTTGCAATAATAACTTTTTTACCTACTATTGATCTAACTCTCTTACTTCTATCACAGATCACATAAAGACATATCAGCAGTAGCATAACTGGAATAATATCAGATAAATATCAGAAAACTGATAAAAAATATAAATTTTAAGTTTAATCGAGAGAATATCAGATCGCCGATATTAAAATGAAATTGAACCTAAAACTATAGATATTTTAGAAAACTAAAGGTATAATATCAGAAATACTGAATAGCTTTTAATAAAATGATAATACTATTAAAAAAATTTGAAGACATATCAGCAGTAGCATAATAGGATAATATCATAAAAATATCAGTTATCGATAGAAAATGTAAATTTTAAGTAAAATCGTGAGAATATCAGAAGCTGATATTAATATGGATATGATTCTAAAAATATCAATATTTTAAATACAACTTGTTAACAACTGGAATAATTTCAGGTAAACTGATATAGCTATATAGCTTTCTATAATACTATGGTATTAAAATAATATTGTTCACATATTTTCATTTTGAAAATACTACCAATATAGCTATAAGATTTTTATTGTGCTTTAAAATTATTTATAATACAGTTTGATATTTAAAAACAATTATTAAACATTTTGGCAAAATATCATTAATAATGAAAATGAAATAAATTTTATTATTATATATAAAATTTTTTATTAACTGATATTACTGACATATATTCTATCAGGGTTTTCTTTCCAACTTTAACAGTACTAGAAATGAATCAGTCTAAGATATTGTGTACAGGAATTATACAATCCCTACTTATATTATAAAAGTTTCGATTCCATAATTCAATATTACAAATACCATCTACTTGGCAATAATATCTAATTTTATAGTTATCAACAGGCTTGAACTAGCATACAAATGCCAATATGTGCTTTTTTGAGCCATTAGGTAGATGTACCACATGTTCAAAATAGAATTGAACAATGCCTGGATATACGTCAGTAGATCCATTGTCCAATATAAAATTTGCTATTATTTTTGTTAACCTTTTGTGTCTTGCCACAGATATTGAACCAAAAAATTCATCACCAATTTTTAGTCTTCCATATTCTGTTAATCTAGGCAAAACCAGTATAGAGTTTGATTTGCTAATATCCCTATCACTTAATGACTTGAAACTATAGTTATATATATTATTATAATATTCAGTTAATAAAGCTAATAATTCTTTTGAGAGTGTCTTTCTAATATTCTTTGGCCCTAAAAGAGCATCAGGAAAAGGTTCATTTTCAGTTCCTGAGCTTTCTTCAATATCTGTAGACATTGATAAAAACTCCTGGCAGTCAATTACATTATTAATAGCAAGACTGCCAATAATTTTTCTTTGTTCAATAAACTGTAAACATGTATATAAATATCCTTTTGCTTGTATTGTAAGTTTGTCCAATAATGAATATAATAGAATTATTTTTAATAATTCAATTTCAATTTTTCTATTGCTATTATGGAATGAATCTATTAACATATAAAAACTTTTATAAGCTATCAGCATTTTATTATAATAATTAATAAATTTTTCAGTGTTTAACTTATCTAATAAACTGTTTATTCTTTCATAACTAAAGCACCAAAATGAATATATTGGCCCATAGTCATTTATGCATTCACATATATGTAAACATAAATATAAATTTGTTGTTATTTTTTCAGGACTATATTTCTTTTCAATAAGCTTCACCATATTTAAAAAACACTGATGTGCTTCTTCTAACTTGATCTTTGGTAAAATTCAGCATATCAAAATTGAACATGCTCTAACAAAATAGGTCAAAATTCTTCAGTTATCTTCTTTTAGTAAATCTCAAGTAACCAAAGTTGCATATATTAATATAAATGTCTTCTATTAGTCTGCTATAAAACCAGAAAAACCATCTCCTATAGCAATCTTATTTGGAATTCTACTAAGATCTGATGAAACTTCTATTTTTTTGCCTGTTGTTCCATTAAAGCCAAATCATGTGAAGATAAAATGCCTTCTTCTATTTATAGTTTCATAATCCATTTAGTGATGCCTAAAAATAGACAATGCATTGGATCTATTATAGTAAACCAGACAGAGTTAAAGTAGGTAAGACAATATATTTTTGACTACCAGACAGATATTTCAGATGTTTTTTTTTTGCATCTTCTGTTTTGCAATCCTTCCATGAAATTGTATCTTGTCGAGTTACTTCGATATCTCTTTCAACAAACCATTCGTCATATCAGCAAATCTACCAAAGTTTGGTTAATTTCTTTTGTCAAAATTAGCTCTCTTTATACATCTGTGACAAGCAATTTGAGCTGAAATAAAGCTGCACAATTTCCTTGCAGCTGGTATATCCAAGAACAACAAATTACTGCCACTCTAATAAATTTGCTGATAGAGCTTTCGAAAGTTTTTTCTAATTTGATCCCTAATCATATGATAAATTAACACAAATAATTAAATGAATATTATAATCATTTTACTTACCATTCTACAAACCAACTAATTGGTCTATTAAGGGTGCTAGATAATGGTTCAGTTGATGTAATTTAGGTTCACTTGGTCCCAGTATTATAGCTAATGTCAATATGTTTGATGGCTTAAATCACTCATCATGTGAAAGGTTACAAATGACTCTATAAATTGCACTAATGCTATATTAGAAGTTATCATATAGTTGGAACTAATCAAGATTTATCATTAAGCCCAAATGACTATCCAATAGCTCTTTTCAAAAGAATAGTAAATTTTCATCTGGATCCTGAAAAGTTTTTCATATTTTTCCATCATATATATTAGTAAGTTGTTTAGAATCTTCAGACCTATCAACCCATTTTTTACAAGATTCTTCAAAACCTTTCTTATTATACAAAGATCCCAATTGATGGCTTAAAGAAACTATCGAATAGATTAACACTGGTTTATATATATCTCCTTTTTTTGATATTGAACTTTTTTTAATAATAGGATAATTGCATAGAAATCTTTGATTGGCCATCAGATGGTTGAGAAATTTCTGATAAGTACAATGACTTATTTTAAAGATCGAATTTGGTTTGTCAGTAGACAGGTTAGCAACATTATACAATTTACAACATTTTTCACATATTGCATATTTAATCATATGAGTGCAGACACCAAGAGCATCACATGCCTTATTCAATAAAGTAGAAAAAAAAGAACATTCATTCACATTAAAATAGTTTAGAAGATACTGAATTAGTTTAATAAAAGAATTAGAAGCCACATCAGATAACTAAAATCTTTTCTGGTGTTTAAGAATCTATAGGGTGATCTACATAAAATTATCATTGAAATCTATGAATTCAGTTTGATTATTCATATTTTCTAATTCTGATGCCAGCACATTAAAATCAATGTCTTGATCAGATAAATCTTCTTTATAGGTTGAAATTTCACTAAAAATTTTATTTACAACTTCTTCATCCAAAAATAAAATATTGGCAATTTCAATAGATAATAAGGAACTGACTCTATTCCCAATACCAATCAGTTTTTTGCTTTTTTTTTTTTTAGTTATGAAACTATAATTCTCAGAGCATGTAGATATTACAGAATCACTATTGGAACTATCAATGCACATAGGTTCCTTCAAAATATCAATTTCTGAAAATTCCATTTCAAGAAGAACAATATTTGATCAATAATAATATTAGTTCTGCTTGTTGAGGGTTCAACAATATCATTAATACTTCTTGTTATAGTGGATTTTTGTCTCGTATGAGCTTTTTTAGTTCATGAATTAACAAGACTGCCTTTACAAATATTACAATAGCAAGATACAAGGTGGCAAGAGTCTGAATATTTTTTGTTGTTGAATTTTTAATTGTTTTTTTAACAATCGAACCTTTTTTTTTGTAGCCTATGATAGATATATGCACAAAAAAACAAGAGATATAATGTATGATAAAAGGTATAAATAAGAGACCAAGAGAAATAGATAAGAAAAAATAGCAAAAAAAAATAATAATTTTCAATTTAATAGAAATAGGCTTTATTTATATGTAATCCAATTCTTCAAAAGACTTATTAAAATGCTGATATGCCTTATAGGCTCTTTATTTTGACAATTAAACCTTTTGTTTTGATAATTATACTTTTGCTTAATCACTATTATTATCCATTTTGATGTGTTCTCTTAGACAATTTTATAGCAATTAGTTTTAAATAATAAAATATTGATTTGCTGATAGGTATATTAAACAATTAAACTTTTTGTTTTGATAATTATGCTTTCATTTAATTAACTATTATCTGTTTTGATATGTGTGTTCTCTTTGACAAGTTTATAGCAATTAGGTTTAAATCTATAAATTATCAGTATGCCGATAGCTATTTAAAAAATTAAACATTTTGTTTTGATAATTATACTTTGATTAATCATTATTATCTGTTTTAATAAGTGTATTTTCTTTGGCAAATTTATAGTAATTGGTTTTTAAATAATAAAATACCAGTATGCTGATAGGTATTTTGATTTATTTGACATAATCAAAAATTAATCTATACAGTTATCAAACAATTATCAGCATTCTTTTTTTTTTATATAACAATAAAACAAAATTCAGTATTAAGATAATTTTGTGTATTGTATATAATCAGATAAAAAAATAAAGCTATCAGTATTCTGCTATAATGTTAGGCTTTTTTTAATGTAAACAAATCAAACTTACATAATATGCACTTTAAATATGCAATATTATGCAAGTCCAATTATATTTGATTTTAACTCAGATGACAATTATTCAAAAATAAAATCTGACTAAAATTTATAAATAAGTTACGCTTTTTTTTTTATGCTTATGATAACTTATTTTTGTAATATATTCATTCTTTTAAGTTGATAATATATTATACTTTTATTTGAGCCTTGTTAGCTGATATACTTTTTGCTTCATTTATATTTTATTTAGAATAACTATTATCATCATTCAATAGTTGGATACATAATTAGACTAAGGTAAATTTATATATAAGAAATGATTATTTCCTTTTTTTCCTTTAAATAATACAATCGAAAACCCGATATTAAAAAACCTTTTTGCCATTTTGGTTTCTACACATTTGACATTTTTGCTTCTATACCTTCTATTTTATAAAAAAAAAAATGCATGACAGAAGCCCATATAAAATAAATATAGTACCATGTCATCAATCAATTTCGCCTTTCATAACATCCTGTAGCAGTTATCGATCAAGCCAAAGCCACCATCACTCACCTACTACACCCTGATCAAACAATCACAATCGACAATCAGAAAGCTGTAAGAGAAGGTCCAGGTCCAGAACTAGGTCACCACCAACCAATAAAAATACCAACCATTCTAAGCGCTATTATAGATCTGCTGATAAAAGCGAAACAGGTGAAATAAGACTATAGGCATTTGTATATTACTTTACTGAAACTTGCAAATTAGTAATTTTAATAATATTTACAATAATTAATTTTGCAAGTTTCAGTAAAGTTGTTTTTTTATAAGACTATTGATAAACTGATAGGTCTAATAAGTTATTTTATAATACTAGAAATAAGCTTTTTAAAAAGTGCAGTTCATGCTTTAATTAACAAAATAAGAGAATTAAAAAAGGCATTCCAAAAACCAATTCCAAGTGCTCCAAATGAAGGTGAAAATGAGTATAATTATCAAAGTGATGAATTTGGTAATACTGCCAGTACTACTGGACTTTCATATCCATTAGAAAATTGTGGTATAATAGACCTAAAGAATAAAATGAACAATATTTGCCCCTCTAGCACCAACAAAGCCAATATCTATACCACAACTAATAATGCAGATACCAACACTACCATCATTCAAAGAGGTAGTAATACTACCAACATTGATTCTAACATCACCATCAGAAAAGTGTCTTACAGAACCATCACCAGAAATAGAAGCTCCACTACCACTACTAGTAATGCAGGTCCTATCACCAACATCAGTAATGCAGGTCCCACCATCACCACCAGTAATGCAGGTTCTACTACTATTACCAGTAATGCAGGTCCCATTACTACCATTAGTAATGCAGGTCCCACCACTACAACCACCAATATTACACCTAATATACAAAAAAAGAGTAAACAAAAAGACAATGACAAAGATACAAATAACTGTCAAAAACTATCTGTTTCTTCTGAACCACCTTCTAGTTATCCTAAAAGGCCATGTGAGAAGTTGGAGGATATGAATGAAGATCAATATAAATTGTTTCATGTACATGATAAATAAATATCTTCAAGTGAAAATCAGGAAATTTAAATATAAAATAATAGTTATTTTATAGAAGTTATTATTTAAACTTCCTATTTTCACTTGGTGGTATTCATATTAATTATTAATAGAGCTATTGGCTTAATTAACATTTTTTTAAATTTGTAGGATGAAGTTCTTCAAATATTAAGTGGTTTTGATGATAATTTACAGTTGGATTATACCAAATTATGGACTGAAATATCTTGTCATATGTCCAAGAAAATTATACCAGCAGTAGATAAGGCTTTGGAAGGCAATTTTAGGTATAAATTGAGTGAATTGAAATATGTCTTCCAAAGACTTTATCGATATTGACATGAAATTTGGAGAATTAAACAAGATTTTAAAAAATTTTGTGACAATAAAAGAAGAATTGGATTAAATGGGAGGCAACAAAAAGTAAGTATATAGTTTAATTGCTTATTCTACTAAAATAACTTTGCAAGTTATATAAAATTGTATTTTATTAATCATACATCAATAGTAACACTACTAATATAATACTAATATAATACAATTTAATATAACTTGCAATGTTATTTTAGTAGATAAGTAACTAAATAGGCCTATAATCCTTTTATATTTTAATAAAAATACTGATTTACTAATATTAATTATAAATCATCTATTTATTTTATAGAAAAAAAGAAGACACATCCGAGGTATTAGTCATATGCTTAATACCAACAATAAGAAACTTGCAGAACTTTCCTTTTGATAAGTTGGGGTAAGTTTAAAGATGATCTTGAGTACATAATTAATGATGGTAACTTTCATTCAGATGAAGTTTTAGAAACTGATATTGAACAGGCTCTAACAGAATGTGGACAGAACATTTGTTCCAAATTCAAAAAAGGAAAAGAGGATAATTATGTACTCCATGTTAAGAATAAATGATAGAGATCCCAGTAGGTAAGTAATTACATATTATTTCTACTAATTTTGGTCTAATCTATATACTATTGCATTATCTATAAAAATTAATAGTGTTTCCTTATTCTAATTATAAATTATTATTTTACTTTTTTTATTTTATGTAAATTAGATTAAAAAAATTATGCAGCTTGCTAACCAAGTGGGCAGAAATATTTGCATATTAAATGTACCAGAAAATGATGGTACAATGACATGAGCTAGATCAATAATTCTAGGCCTCCAGCTGATGCCCTGCCTGGACTATATCTACTTTATATCATTCTGAAAATGAAGATTATAAAGAAAATGATGATGATGAAGGAGATGATAATGATAAAGAAGAAGATGATCTTGATGGAATAGATGAATTATATTATGAAGAAGAAGCTACAGTAAGTGGCAGTAATAATATTGATAATAATGACACAAAAAATAATGATACAAATAAAGAAGAAGCTGAAGAAACTGCCATTATTACTAATGGTGAATAAGAAGCAATGAATTAGAAATAATATATTTTCATTTTTGCTAGCATTATCAATTTGTTTAAAATTGTAAAAACTTTTGTATTATTGCTTTTTTTTAAAATTGTAATATTGCTTTTGAATAAAATGTTTAATAAGTATATTTAGTTCTATTGCTTTAATCAAAAATGTTTGGTAATGTCTAATACAGTGAAGCAATAACAAACAAAAACAATCATTTTATATATAGTAATATTGGAATTTCAATATGCTTATGATAAGTGTACTAAAACTTACTGATATTATTTCTATATAATTAATATCAGGATTTTGATTAAGTTATTATAATGCTGATATTAATTTTCAGTTAAATGAAATAACACCAAAAGATTTATTTTAATTGTCTGATATAATTCTAAAAGGTATCCTATTCCTGCCAAATTTCTGTTTTATATTGGTAACATATTAGGTTTAAATCTTATTATAATATTGTAAACCTATTAGTTAACTTTTGTTTAATATCAGCTTTTCAATATTTATTTGGTATAGATTTATTTGACCTGTGTATTGAAGGCACTGCCATTATAATCTGCAACAATCTTAAACCTCACATTCATAGCATTCATACTTATCATGGAGGTGCTATAGCACTTGATATTTTCTTTCGAAGTAATATTAAGCTCCACATTATCTCAGTTTATCTGTTATTAACTGATATCACTACTTGTAACCAAACTCAAAATACTGTCATTAACTAGATTCAACAAGCCTCTTAACTTCACATTTATTCTATTATTCTTAGTGATTTCAACACACAAGACAATACACATAGCTCCTCATCTAAATATAAACTTATTAATTTCCTTAATAACACCAATATGTATAATATTGAGTCCACATTAACAACAAACATTCTACCTGGTCTAACAATACTAGCAGTAGTTGTATTGACTATATTTGAACTGACCAATTCAACATACAATTTCTTCTCTCTTACAGTCTTGATAATAGCCAAACCTCAACCTCTAGTGACCATTTAATTCTTACCTCCATATGAATATTTTCATATGCCTACAGCAAACCTTTACATAAATATACTGGTATCAGTCACCACATCTTTAACTATAAAGTAATGTCTGCAGAGGACTAGGAATCTTTTGCAAATACCCTATCCCAACAACTTCTACTGCACAAAACTCTTATTAACAATGAAACTAATGAAAGCATTAAACCAATTTGGTACAAAATTCAAGGCTTTATTATCTACTCAGCTACTCATACTATTCCTAGTAAAGTCTCTTGCAAACATAGCTACAATCATCAATACTCACCTCACAGTACACTATTATATTTATCTCTTAAAAAACTTGGTCACATTATTAAACTTGTTAAAAAACTCAACCAAAATTCTGACATTTCCAACATTAATCAAAATATCTCCCAAATTAATAAACAGTCATAATGTAACCTTCAACTACTTAACTCCATCAACCCATCTTGTATTCAACTATGGTTCCAACATGCTTACTCTATCTGAAAACAACTTTTTCATACTCATCATCTTGAAAACTCTCTCTTATTTTGACAACAAATCAACAAAGCTACTAACAAAAGATGTACTACTCTTATATCACATCCTACACAAGCTATTAATAATATCCTTAATCACTATCATCAACCTGTTCATTTCTCTAACATAAAATTGTTCAATGAGCTCATAACTGATCTATTACTCATTAAACAGCATGTTCAATCACATTTTCATGACTGGACTGCACTCAGACCCATTAATGAAACTCTTTTTAACAATTTTAGGCAACAACATTACCTCCCACTATCTCATATCAATTCAAACTGGTACCAATCTCTTAATTCCCCAATTACTAATGAAGAACTTTCTCAAACTCTCTCTTAGCTTCTTAACAACAAAGCCTGTAGTCCCACAGACATTAGTTATGAAATGCTTAAACACATCAGTTCTGAATGCACTTCTGCCATTACCAGTCTCTTTAACTGTTGCCTTCTTGAAAATAGAATTCCCAAGCAATAGAAACATAGTAGAATTTACCCTATTCCTAAACATAACTCTTTTGATTGTGATCTCAATCTTACTCGACCTATTAGTCTTATTGAACATATTCGCAAACTATATACCAAAATTCTGACAAATAGACTAAGCACCATATTTTCTTCTAATCCTATCCTCTTACCTTTTAATTATGTTGCACTTTCTAATAATAGCACTTCAATCCCTATTTACATCCTCAATAACCTTATTGAAGATGCTACTTGCAATCACAAGGCATTTGGCTACTTTTACAGAATATGAGTAAAGCATATGACTCTGTTAACTTTACTCTTTTTAAACATTCACTTTCTCGTCTGGCACTTCCTTTTTCCATTATTAATATCCTTTCTGACCTCTTAACTGACCATCACAATTAAGTTATTACTAATCTTGGACTTACTCTCTCTTACCTTGTGCACAATGGTATTGACTAAGATGAAACCATTACTTCTCTATTATGGCACATATACTATGATCCACTTATTTTATATATACACATACAAATATCTGGTTATACTCTACAATCCTCTTGGGCTACCAATCTTAAACTCCA
>CAJVQA010003184.1:0-20084 GCA_910591915.1 Cetraspora pellucida
GCTATTATCAAGACTATAAGAAAGAAGAAATTGTATATTGAATTGGTTAGTCCAGATGTAGTCAATATGACTACTGCCTTTATTAATAACTTAATTATTTTGTAGAATAATACAACTATGAAACTGTATTATTATATAATTCTATACTATAAACTTGAACTAAACTAACTTTCTAATGAAAAAAATTTAACTTTTTTTATAACAAATTGACTATAAGAAGAGCATACACAAGACTACAACTCTTTTTATTGTTTTTATTATTTTTTAACCATTTTTGCTCTAATTTTTAATTTTTTTTATATAGTCTTTTATTACTTTAACATTTTTTATAATTATTATAGAACTAATAAAAATGGTTTAATTTTACTTGTTTTAGAGATTATATTGTCTACAATTATATTTTCTTTGACATTGTCTTACTCCTAATTCAAATAAGATAAATAGAGTTAATATCTATTTCTAGTATAAACAGATTGGTTTAAATTAACCTTTTTTTAATTAAAAGAAGCAATATAGTTCTATATTGTGAGATCTAAAAATGTGATCAATATTACATGTTGTAAATCCCAAATATCAGAAATGTCAGATATGTCAGATATATTTAATATATCTGATATATCTGATATATCGCCTATATTGTATAAGTGTAATAAATTAGATATATATGATATATATGATAAATTAGATATGTTCAATATTTTAGACAATTTTATAATGAAATAGACAAGACAGTTTATTATAAATAAAGGCAATTCGCCTAGAAAAAAGAGGAATGTCAATTGCAAAATATAAACTATCTATCTGACCTATAATTGAAGTAAAAGTGTTATCTTATAAAAGCCTAGCAACTATCATTAAATTTCAGTACTAATACTGCCTCCTCTCAAGAACAACCAAACTCGTAATTGAGTGCTTGCTATAGTTACGTGCCTGGCAAACCGAAATGAAAAAGAAGAGCTCCAACCTAATTCTATATAGTGAAATCCTAGTTAAGACAATAGAGAAGAAAAGAATTAAAACAAGAGTAGGTTAAAGAAAAAACTTAACAAAGAAAAGACCAGTACTTACCTACAAATAAAAATCTACTTGCCAAATCTAACATGCCTGTTTTAACTTAGCCGCAATAGGTAATATAAGAGTTGGCTTAGTTTAGCAACAGACTCGCCAAAATCTGAGATGACAATATAAAGGCTTATATATTGTTATATAGCTTTTTTGAAGTCAGATACATATGTTTTAAATAGATTATTATAGGCATTACCAATAGGTAAGTATGCTATTATAATGATTATTTTGCAGGTTCTTTGTGATGTTATTTTTATCTTTGATACTATAATCTTTTATATAAAAGAATTTTCAAAGTTTTCTATATTTATAATAACTTAAATAAAAATTACTTCTCAAAAATAAGAACTTTAATACAAAAAAAATCAAAATTAAAATTAATAATTAGTTATTTATTAATGTATTAGAAAAGCATATAATAGCAGATATATAAATATAATAATAAAAAAAATAGCTGAATATACAAATCTAAAAGATAAGTATTTAAAATATAATATATATATTAGTAAAACTACTAAAGTTATAAAAGTTGAATTAACATTATCTCAAATTATGAGTATTGAAAAATAATTATCATAGTGATAATATTTTTATTTTAAATTTATCTTAATAATATTACAAAATATATTAATAAGAATAGGATTTTTTTTAAAAAAAATAATAATAATAAAAGTAAAAAAAAAAAACCTTATAAGAATGTATAGTTAATTTTCTTTTGTCTTTTATTATATTCTTTTTTATTTGTTTTTAATAAATAATTTAAACAAAAATAATAACTTATTGTATAATAATAACTAAACAAGAAATATTATTACAAAAATGATTTATTGCAAAACTATAGATTTTGTATAATACAAGTCACTCTCATTATAGTGAATCTTCATTATAGTGAAGATTGGTTTATAGTGAAGAATTTTTTAGAACAAAATCAAATAATAATAAATATTCAACCTATATAGTGAAGTTAAATAGTAAACTCTCAATATTAGCTATAATGAAGATTTTTGTAAACAGATATAATAAAATGTCTTGCATTATAGCAAAGATTATATCACATAATTATTATTGTCTAATCAAATTAATTGATCAGTTACCATACCCATTATAACACAAAAATACATGTCACGATTTTATGCATTATTCCTATATAGGAGAGATTAAGGTTCTTAAATTTCTTGCACCATATATACTGTATTTCAAGTAACCAATCTGGCTTTTCACATTTGACCTTTAGACCTTAACTTAAGAAGGAAATAAAAAGTTACAATTTTAAATTATGGCAATTTATTCTTGAATGATAGTATTGAAATAAAAAAAGATAAAGCAAAATTATTCAAATACACTTAATTGTATAAAGGCAGATTTTTTTTTTTTTTTATAAATTTATTTATTTTTTTTCAATTAAAATACTGCCTCTTTATTATTATTTTTTTTTTTACATAGTGAGATGCCCTAAATCAGTGAGTCTGTCACTAATCGAAGGTCAGCTTCATGTAATGTTCAGACAGCTTTCAGTCAAAAGAGGCATGTAGATTTGTTGAGCGATTTTGATTCAGGTTTGGCTTATCTTGAATAGTCTATACTACATCAAGACTATCACTCTACTTCTTTTAACAGTGCAATATTCCACACTATTTCAGGAATACTAGACTAATGGGGGTGGGATTTATTAATATTATAGGTAAGTATTTTATTATGATGATGGTTCTCTATAGTCACTCGTAGAAGAACCTTTCTTTGATGTATGTAAGGTAAGTTGTTTTTTATTTCTTATGTTCAAATCCACCTTATTACTAGAATGAAATTACAGGTTATTTATAAGCAAAATTCTATCTATTGTTAGGGTGCTGATATCTATTATTGCACTTATAATAATGATAGCGCTTATATTGCATATATTGATTATACTGATTATAATCAATATATGCAATATATGCATTATAATTATTAAAGCATGTAATTCCAACTTTGGTGAGATCTTCCTAGCCAAGGCAAAATCATGACTACCAATCATGTGATAATGATCTTACGACAAAATCAGTGATTAGTTGATCACGTATTCCAGGTCTGACAATAGTCATTTTTATTTTAATAAATAAAGTTGAGCTATTTCTTATTTTAAAAACATTCACTCTTATTTTTTTTGTTTCTTATCACTTGTAACAGCAATAATGAAAGGATCTTCTAAAGAGCAAATAAAAAAAAAACAAAAATACAGTAAAAAAAAAAATAAACTGATACAAGAAAAAGTCTAACTGATATTCAAAAAGCCAAAATATGCTACCTAAAGCAAAAAGGAGTTAGTTAAATTAGACTGGCTGAACAGTTTGGTGTAGCCAAAGCTACTATCTCAGATATTATTCATAAAAAAGAAAAGTGGTTAGCACTTGATTTAAACTCAAACAATGCCCATTCAAAGTAACAAAGGGCTGAAAAATATCTTCTAGTAGAAGAAGCACTTGCACTTTAGATATCAAGAGCAAATACTGCATTGCAAACAATTACAGATGCAATTGTTAAACATAAAGCAACACAACTCGTAGAAGAGCTTGAAATAACAGGTTTCAATGCATCTGATGAGTGGCTTTCAAATTTTAAAAAAAGGCACTATATAAAGGAATATAAATGTTTAGGTGAAGCTGCAAGTGCACCTCTCAAGAATCTTTTCAGATTTTACAGTGAGTTGCAAGAACTAATCAAAAAATACAAGCCCAAAAATGTTTATAATACTGATAAAACTGCATTATACTGGCATATGGAACTTGATAAAACATTAGCTGATAGCCTGGTTACAGGAAAAAAAAAGCCAAAAACCATGTTACTATATTACTTACATGTAATGCAACCAGTAATCACAAACTCCTCCCTCTGTTTATATATAAATTTAAAACCCCTCAAGCTCTCAAAAATATTGATAAATCCATCTTACCTATGTATTATTACTGGAATAGTTCCTCTTGAATGCAAACATCAATTTTTAACAATTACATTAAGCATCTAGATAACCAAATACAACTTGCTCACTGTTTAATTTTTCTCATATTGGATAGTGCATCAACTCATGCACTTGAAGAAGGCTTTACCTCAATAAATGTTAAATTGTATTTTTTTTCTCTACATACAACAGAACATCTTCAACCATGTGATGTGGGAATAATTTGGAGTTTTAAGGTTAGCTAATTTAAGCTTTTTTTATTTATCTGGATTTTTTTTATTTAAACTTTTTTATTTTATTTTTTTAAGTTTTTTTTTATTTTAGTTTTTTTTTTATTTAAGTTTTTTTTTTATTTAAATTTTTTTTATTTAAGTTTTGTTTTTATTAATTTTTTATTTTTATTAAATTATCTATATAGGTGCATTATAAAAAATTTTTTAGCACAGACTGTATAGAAGCTTTTGATTTTTTTTGGAATCTGGTGACCATCCTGAAGAAATAACTATCAAAGATGTGATTGATTTTATAGCTGCTGTATGGAAAGAAGTAACTCAAGTAAGAATTAGAATCTATTTAGTTAACTACTATGTTTAGTTGACTAATTAATTGACTAAATATAGTAGTTAATTTAATTACTTTTTCAATTAGCTAAAATAATTCTCTAATTTTAGAAATGATTCATAACTGTTAGAAAAAGACTAGCATTTTGCTAGAGGGTTTTCTTAGTGAATTATTTCTGTATGAAGAATCAAACCAAGCTAATAAGCCTGACCAATTCAATAAACCTGTCATTATTGATGAGATTTAGGATTTGATTACACAATTGTCCCTCGACCAACCAATGAATGCATAAGAATACATAATTGCTAACAATAATCTTATCACTACTAAAATGTCAACTAATAAAGAAATCATTGAAGCTGTTAAGAATTGTGATTGTATTGAACCAAATAAAGAATCACAAAAACCAATATCACCTGCAAAAGCCTTAAGATTTATCTGTGGAATCCTAACTTTTCTTGAAGAGCATCTAGATAGAAGTTTTAAAGTTGATGATTCTCTTATTCAGAATTTAGAGAAATTAAAAAAAGAAGTAAATTCAAAACTTGTCACTTCTAAACATCAAGCAATCTTGGATACATTCATTTGTAATATGAATTAGACCTATTTTTTTTTAAAAAAAAAATTTCAATTTTCTTTTTTTTCTTTTAAAAAAAAATTTTTTTTTTCTTTTTTTTTTTTTTTTAACAAAAATTTATATTTGACTTGAAGTGAAATTAGAAGATTACAAGAGTAGGCACAGAAGTAATAACAGGTTAAATAAAAACTAATCAGATGGCAATATTTTATTTTGTATTTTTATTAAATATAGTAGCTTGGAATTGGGCTGACCAACTTTGGAAAATTTAAAAAAGTAAATTTTAAACTTTTTTTGCAAGATACAATTAGATTTTTGTGGGCAATTGCAAGTTTTTTTTTTAATTTTAATTATTTTGATAGTAAAATGCTTTAAATCAAATTTTTACAAATAAATTTTAGTTTCTAGGTGCTTTATTTTAATTAAAAAAAACATTTCTTTTTGGATCTGACTTTTTACAGTTTCATAAATGTAATTGTAGTATATGCTATGATGCCACTAATTGATATCCTGGAAGGATACCAATAGTTTTTTAGCAATTGCTTCATTTATTGATGCTGTAGTTCATATCTAATCTTCATTTAAAGGATTTCAGGATAACTTTCTGAAGTTCATTTTTCTAATATACTATTTTACAGAAGTCATAATATTAACAATCCATTTTACTAACAGGACATAATGAATTCATGTTATTCCACCAACACCCAGTTCACCAAGTTTATTTCACCTACAATTACTTTGCTGACAGCTCATTTCACTGACATGTTTTTTTAAGAATTGTACTAACTTTAATTCTAATTCTAAACTAACTTTAATGACAATGACTGAAATTACTTTTCAGTAAAATGACTGTTGGTGAAATAAAATATCTGTAAAATAAATTGTCAGTAAACTGTCAGTAAACTAAGTTGTGTTTTGTTAAAAAAAAGACATTTTAGGAAGGTAACTTCAAGAAAGTGAACAATAATACATTTAAGAATGCTTAAGATATAAAGAAATTCAATTACTGTAATACTAAAATAATTATAATTAATTGGATATAATAATGTAAAAATTGTAATAGATTTTTGGATATTTCTCTTAATATAGTGAAGATTTTATATTTAATTATTATCTTTACTATATTGAGAAATTTTCAATATAGTGAATCTTTCAATATAGTGAAAAAATTTTTACAGCCTGAGGTCTTTATTATAACGAGAGTAACTTGTATTAAATAAATTAAATTAAAATAAACATTATAACACATATATCAATAACAAAAAAAGTAAAATAATTTATAGTATTTAATTTTTTTGTTATTTAATTAATATCAGATTCAATAATATATAATTTACTAATTTTTTTTCTTAAAAAAATAAAAAAATTTATAAGTACTTGTAAACCTACTTAATTATAAGCTTAATAACAGACTTTGCAATCCAAAAATAATTTTTTTTTGAAATTACTATACTTCTATATAAGTATTTACTAAATATTCAAATATTTATATTTAGATAATATACATATATATATACATATTGCTAGACCTAGAACATGTGATCAATAAGTTACTGATTTTATCATAAGATTATCATTATACAATTATTAGTCATGATTCTGCCTTAGCTAGAAATATCTTACCAAAGTTAGAATACTTATATTTATAATGATTATAATGTGTATATTACATATATTGATTATAATTAGTATAATCAATATATATGATATAAGTGCTATTATCATTATAACTAAAATAATAAATATCAACATCCTAATAATAGATAGAATTTTACTTATAAATAATCTGTAATTTTATTCTAGTAATAAAACAGATTTTACTATAAAAAATTAATAAACACTATATCTTTTATATATCAAATAAAGGTTCTTCTATAAGTGACTGTAAAGAACTAACATCATAATAAAATACTTATTCATAATATTAATAAATCTCATCCTGCTAGTACAGTATATTCTGACATAGTGAAAAATATTGAAATTCTTAAGATATTAAAGAAGTAGCCTCAATATAGTGTAGACTAATCCTGAATAACCTGACCTGAATCAAAATTGCTTGCAAATCCACACACTTTTTTCAACTGAAAGCCAACTAATCATTACACAAAGTTGACTTTTAATTAGTAACAGACTTACTAAATTAGAGCATCTCAATATAAACAAATACATATATTTTAATAGTTTGAAATTATATCTTTTATTTTTTTATCATGTGACCTATAACACAAAGATACTACTTTTTCTTCATTTCCTTCATTTATTTCTAATAAATGTTCTGAATAAGAATAATAAAAAGATTTATATGCAGATAAGTATTATACTCATTTGCCTTTTTATTTGTATTTTTATAAGCACTTTATTGGCATGTTTATTTACACTTTTATTTACATTTTTATTTGCACTTTATTTATGCTTATTTGTGCTTTGTCAATACTCTTAAATTCTGTTTTTGAAATAGGAGTTTAATTGCATAAAGCAGCAAAAACAAAATACCTATAAATTGCATTTCATTATATTTATTGTTAAAACACCTCCTCAATGAGAGCAAAATAGAAAATCTGAAAGTGTAACTTTATTCCTCAACATTTATGAAGTTAGTTAAGAATATTCCAAGGTAATTCTTTGGGTTTCAATAAATTTCATCATGTTAAAATAATCAATTTTAATAAATATACAGTATATAGCATACAATTAATCTTAATAAACATTAAATTGATTTTCACTCGTCCAACATAAAAATCTGTAATATATCAAATTTCATAGTCTCACATAGCTTTTATTTACTTAGTTGAATTACCACCCCAGTACGTACGTACGTGCATATATATAATATCAGATATCGTAATTTTTATTGTATGTATTGTGCCGAAATCACAATCGATCAGAACATCATTCGGTCAATTTTATCGGGTGTTCCAGAATTATGAAAAAGTCCGATGCACATTTTTATTAATTAAATAAATTACGAGTCGAAAAACAAAATCCGGTTCCAAACTCTAGTACAACTATTCGTTGCACTTAAAATAGTGCTATTGAGGGTTCAGAATTAACGATTTGTCATCTGATTTCACATAAAATAAGAAACTATTTGCGTCAAAATATGTGATCTATAAATCTTAATTTTTTTTACGTATAAACATAATTACATAATCGTTTGCCAGTAGATATTTATCAAAAAAACCAATTTTATTAACGTAAGTTTGAATTTTAAAAATAGAAGTAGAATCTTTTAAATTCACACATATTTCGAAATAAGTTTAATTAAATTGCTGCAAATAACTAGCTATATTGTTTTATGCTAATATGTGAAATTTGCCATTTCATGTAACAATTACAAGACTTGTGAACAATTAGCAATTTCGGAATTTATGAATAAATGTATTGGCCAGATTTTAATAAGAGCTTTGCAAATTATGTGAAATTTGAAGATTATTAAAAAAAAAAAGGTAATCACTAATTTCCAATTACTGATTTCCGATTTCTTCACCATTTTTTTGGAATTTTAGACTAGACAAAATTTGCGCATTTATTATTTGTAAAAATTTGATTGAATATTTTAATTTGCAACTTTGAAGATATTACAAAATGATGAATATGCAACTTTTTTTCTATAAAAAAAAATAATTTTTTTTACAAAATAATAATTGCGCAAATTTTCTATCCTAAAAGTCAAAAAAAAAAAGTTGAAATCGGAATTAGTGATATTTTTTTCAAATCTCAAACCGCAATAAATGCTGGCCAGCCAATAAATATGATCTTTTTTAATACGATTAAATATTAATCGATGTATCAAGAAGGGATACTTTAAATAATGAATAATGTACATGTAAATAATCGTTTAGATAGTCGGTAAAATACTTATAATATTACGATCATGCATACTAGATTCTTTCGTGCAACTACACATCTGATACCATACTTCACTCATGTTATATATTGCAATATTCAATTTCACAAATTCACTGTCTGACTAAATGAAATGAAAAATGAATTGATTACGAACATAAAGAATGTACATTTACAAAATTTAAAGACAAACCAAAAATTTATAAAAATAATTAGGCTCCAGCTTGTAAAATGTCATCGTCATTCTCGCTCGGATAAGTGCTCTCTGCTGCAAGTCACGTGACGAAAATACAAAGAGAATAGAATGCAAGTCGTGGTTAAAGGGGAATTATTCTACGTTATTCATTTATTTTCTGTCCTTGTTTATTTATATATCTTTTTTTTTCGGGTGTTATGTTTCTGGAGAATGCTTAAGCGATCCTAGAATACGTAATTCTGTAAAACTTCGATGATTGTGCAGTGATCATAGTTGCATTCTGAAGTCAAAGATTTCGTCATATTTAAAATAATGCTTACGCAAAGGTCAAGGATGTTCACGCGAAGATGCAGCGATCCTTATAGTTACGTTCTGAAGTCAATGCTTTAGTTAAGTTCTGAAGTCAACGCTTTAGTTACGTTCTGAAGTCAAAGCTTTGTCAAATTTAGGGTGATCACACGCAAAGGTGTAGCGATTCTCAAGGATGCTCAGCGAAGGTGTGACGATCCTTAGTACATCTTTCCATCCTTTTTCTTTTTTTTGGGAGGGGGGTCTCCGCCCATAAAATACCTAACTCGGGTTACGCAAGGCTAAGTCACAGATCGCGATAATACCCTTTGCATGACTATCGTCAATGCAATGCTGGCAACGTTCCACAACATGATACATTGGTTATATATCGGAAGTAAAATCCGATTTTTTACTATTATATTAAAATAATAATCCTTTCAAAATGATAATGTTGCCGAATGAATGTCTTTTTGAAATATTTAGTTATTTTAGAACTAATCGTCAAAACTTATTTTCATGCCTTCTCGTAAATCGTCGATGGTGTAGAATTATTATACCGATATTATGGAGTGAACTATATTTTAGCGATGAAAGACTTATAAGAACTTATCTTTTAGCATTAAATGCTGAAGAACAGGCTCAGTTGATTCCTTTTAAAATCGTTCTTCCAAATTATCCAAGACCATTATTTGAGTATGAAAGTTATATTACATCTGTTTATAGTGTGGGCCGTGGTGTCGAAAATTGGCTTAAAAATGAAGGATATACCAGTGAAAATTTCGAAAAAGATGAACTTTCAAATGCTATAAAATGCACTTTAATTCTAATGTTTTTGCGAGCAAGTAAAAATCTTAAACACTTAATACTTTACAATATTATTAGTAAAATGATATTAACAGATTCACTTTGCAAGTATACCACATTAATTTCTTTAGATCTTGATAATTATTATCTTGGATCAAAAGGAGAAAAAACATTAGCTGATGCACTTTACAAGAACACCACTTTAACTTCTTTGATTCTTGTAAATAATGATCTTGGATCAGAAGGTGGAAAAACATTAGCGGATGCACTTTGTAAGAACTCCACGCTGACTTCTTTATCCCTTAGTTACAATAATCTTGGATCAAAAGGAGGAAAAGCATTAGCAGATACACTTTGCAAGAACTCCACGCTGACTTATTTGAATCTTGACAATAATAATCTTGGATCAGAAGGAGGAAAAGAATTGGCAGATGCACTCTGCAAGAATGCCACACTGACTTCTTTGGACCTTTGCTGTAACTATCTTGAATCAGGAGGAGGAAAAGCATTAGCAGATGCACTTTGTAAGAACATTACGCTGACTTATTTGAATCTTGAAGATAATAATATTGGATCAGAAGGAGGAAAAGCATTAGCATATGCACTTTGTAAAAACATTACGCTGACTTATTTGAATCTTGAAGATAATAATATTGGATCAGAAGGAGGAAAAGAATTAGCAGATGCACTCTGCAAGAATGCCACACTGACTTCTTTGGACCTTTGCTGTAACTATCTTGAATCAGGAGGAGGAAAAGCATTAGCAGATGCACTTTGTAAGAACATTACGCTGACTTATTTGAATCTTGAAGATAATAATATTGGATCAGAAGGTGCAAAAGCATTAGCAGATGCACTTTGTAAGAACGCCACTCTGACTTCTTTGGATCTTAAAAATAATCATATTGAATCAGAAGGAGGAAAAGCATTAGCAGATGCACTTTTCAATAACACCACTCTGACTTCTTTGAATCTTGAGAATAATGATCTTGGATCAGAA
Source organism: Cetraspora pellucida (assembly GCA_910591915.1). NCBI lineage: Eukaryota > Fungi > Glomeromycota > Glomeromycetes > Diversisporales > Gigasporaceae > Cetraspora > Cetraspora pellucida. Next base: position 11,276 of record CAJVQA010003184.1, read on the forward strand.
GGAGGAAAAGCATTGGAAGATGCACTTTGTAAGAACAATACTCTGAAAATATTATACATTTCGGACAATGATATTAATTTTACTGTAAAATCCAATAATCCAGATATCGAAATAGATCAATAAATTGTATTTAGTGTATACATAAATGCATGTAACACAATTGTAACGCAATGTAATGCAAAATAATAGTTAATAGGCTAAAATTTGAAGTGTCGAACAAATATTTTTATGTGTTTAGTTAAGGCGCTTACCTCTGAAAGAAATGAAGAGACTTATTTTGAACTTATTAGAACATTAGATATATTTATATTTTTATAATTGAGGACTTCTCTGATTTATTCGAGTTTGAATCAAACAGGATATTTACTATGTATTATTCAATGATATAAGCCGTATTAAACGCGAACTAAGTCAAAAGTATTCTATCCTTTATTCAGAATTTGATATATATTAAAAATTAATTCGGTTGTTATAAATTTATTGGCAAATTTAGTTATTGTTAGTTATCAGCAATAAGTTTTTTCTCTAAATCTAATTGCTAAAGAAGTACCAATTTATTATTAATTTTTATACCGATAATAAATATACCGTTGCTTTATAAGCTTGAATAGCTGATTCTAAACAAACATATCAGACAAAATCAATGTAAAGAAATGAATAATCTAAACATTTTGATAGATAATTGCATGATTTGCCTAAAGTTAGCATCCATCTTAAATTATCTTAAATCATAATTAAAGAAAATTTAATTTCAAAAGCAAAATGTAACTTCAGACATGACATATTAATTTTCTAAATTAACCTTAATAAGGAAAATCAAGCACGTACGTAATCTGTGACAGGTTAAGCCACTAATTTCAATCACCACCTTAAATCATGATGAAAAGCTATTGTTTTAGTAATTTGAAAGGCTTATCATTACGAAATTAAAGTTGAAAATATAATCGTATTTGGTTATTCTTTATTTTTTTTTTTTTTGCTATTTTATGAATTAAATTTTTTTTTATATCTAACATGAGTAAAGTGAGCAAATTAAAAGTTTAAAATAACCTATCGACTTCTAATAAGACTTACCGTTAAAGAGAACCAATTTTTTAATAAAGTGCTGGTTATACAAAGTTTGATATGTTTTTATAAAACGGAATTAAGAAAATGGATGAGAACTATATTTCGAGCATACCTTCATTTTTAGTTATTAATTTAAGCTGCCAAAATATTAGCCCAACATTACTAACCATGTTAGATAAATTCAAAGATCAGTGTAATGTAATAAAAATAAAATCATCCAAATATTTGTCTTCATAATTTTAGTCGCGACTGTTCAATCAAAAGTGCTGCGAAAGTATGAGTTCACGAATAAATGATATAAAAGAAAGAAGAATTCAGCTCTTTGAGTCGTTTTCATTCGAAAGATGTAGAATTAAGTATCTTTTAAGGAAGAATGTATTGAACAATAGTACGGTTAAAGAAACGACATATTGTTTGCTTTGCTTTAAAGTAAATTAAGTTTTATTTTTGATATAAATGTTTGTTTAGTTAATATCAGAAGCAACTTTTGAATTTGTAAGCATTTTTTTTTTTAATAGTTTATGACAGTCAAGTCTTACTCTGGGGACGGTGATTGAAATTAGTGGCTTAACCTGTCACAGATTACGGAAACCTGTCACAGATTACGGATGTGCTTAATATTGTATAAGTGATGTATTGTATCAAACAATAGCCATCAAAAGGCCTTTGTCTAGGTAACCTTTTCGCCTTGCCTATTCTAAATGTAAATATAAATATATTTAGTCTATCGGGTAAAGTATAAAATCTAGAAATTACATCAAGATCAGAACTTTAAACTATAGTTATTACCTTATACGTACAGAGAATTTAAAAGTCGGTACTTAACTAGGTAGAATTTCTCTTAGCATTTCTTCCGACCTTTCCGACATTATCAAGACCGACAAAAATTTCACTTCTTATTTAGTTTTTTCAACTACTGCATCTAACTGCATCTCTCATTAAAAAACGATAGGTTTAAAGGTAAAAAATCGGTTACCAAAGTTTTACGTATTACAAAAAAAAATTTTTTATATGATGTGCCGATTTTTACTAATAACGGTACTTTAAAAATTACAATTGACTGTATAAAAAAGATCATCGCCAATCATATTGATCCTAATTTCAGCCAATTAAAACGAGCTTCTGCTATGCTACTATATGTAGGTATAAGTCAATACAATGGTTATTTAAAGGATTTGGGTTTGTTAGTAGGTTTCATCTTTCTTTTCGCTATCGCTCGCCTTGTGTTAAGGCTGGCTCTATCTCCCTCCCATCTCCAAAAATGAGTAAAAAATAAGAATGTTGACGTGTTAATTGGAGCAGCAAAGAAAGCAGCTGAGTTGAAAAGGTGGATCATCAATTTGATATTTATGCAGACGAAAAGAATATTCATTGTCATATTTATATAAAACGAAAGTTGATGATATTATAAAAGAAATCTATGAAACTCTAAGCCAATATTTTTCCTGAGAAAATTATTGTTAAAATTAGTAAAAATATTTAGAAGCTTTTGAATGTTTCATTTATAATTAGTTTACTTAGTTGAGTTTTTTGCTATTAAATAAAGTTGTTTATATAAAGTTAGAAATATTTAAATCTCAATTTTTGACAAATTTTATTATTTATTTATTAAATTAGATAATTTTTATTGTAATACTAAAAAATAAAAATTTTTAAATATAAAACTTATTTTTTTTTTAAGTATTTAGCAAAAAAATCTGCTTTTTTGTTGTTAAAAAAATTGGTTATGTCAATGATCAATTCTGGGGTGAGAAACACTAATTTGTATCAGTATTATTTAATAACTCATCCGTTTTAATTAATTCATCTGTTTCTATTTCCTTCGTCATTTCATTATATTTGCGCTGCCATCGGTCATATTTCACTCTTCCTTTTCTCAAGAGCTGTTTTTGAAGGATATAACCAAAAAACAGCTATTAATAAATATGACTATCTGATTTTTTTAATATTAAAAATCCTACCTCCCACTGATAATTGTCAAGATAATAATCTTGCAAAATCGTTTCCAACATTTGTACGCGGTCTTCTAATGTAGCGTTGTTGCGTCTATTCGATACCCTTTGTGATAAGGGAATTCCTGAAAACGTTATATATCGTTTTGCTAGACTGTTCTTTAAGCTTTAACATGTAATAATATGCTTTAATAAAATGGCGGATTAACGTTAAGTGCAGAAGTGAACAAGCAACTTATTATAAATATCAGGATTACCTGCGTCTATATTTTGTACACACCAACACGTATTTTTGTACAATACCCCTGCAATTCGGTTATTTGTTATAACGATAATAATCATATTTGTTATTAAATAAAGTAAACACTTACCATGGAGACAATTTTGCCATTCCAAACAATAAAATGTAAATAGAACTCAAAGCAACGTAGAAACCGCCGATCTTAGATATGATATTTCCAACTTTTGGCATTTGTTTATGAGCCAGGCACAATTTTACGATAATTGAAACTTTTTCTTAAAAAATAAAATTAAAAAAAGACTCTACCGGAATAATTAAAATTCTCATTTTCGTATCGGAGTTTAAAACCATATGAGTCCAAATCTTTTCTTTTTAACCTTTTTACTGTTATGCCAAATTGAATCTGTCTCTCACCAGAAATTTTTGGAAGTGTTGTGATAGTGGGGTTTAGATATAATTCGCTTTTTTGGTATGAGTAGCCCAAAGCGGCAAAAAAAAATGCATAATATGATTGCTTAATCATTGGAGAAATTGTTATAATAGAGCAATCTCCCGATTCAAAGATGAATGATGAAGGTGTGTCATAGAATGCTTTCATATCATCATTATTAATTGCCATTCTTCCAAATCTCACGTATAATTGGTGATCCGAAATCATTTGAAGAATAGAATCGTTCATTAGGAAATTATCGGAATGTGAGGCCATTAATAATTCAGTATCCATGTATTCATTCAGATCAAATGAAAAATTGGCTGTAGATGAAATACTCCCTAAGGTGACATCAAAAACCGTTATGGATTCATTTAATTGAAATAGTTTGCAGCCTTCGTAATCGAAATATGAATTCTCGACTTCTATACAAGTTCTACTACTGCACGTATAATTTGATAAATTATGCGCACAGAGAATAATGTCTATTTGTTATGATAATTAAATGCATATTGAGATTTGTAATGCTGTGTGCATGGATTAAACTGTTCATACCTGGCATTGTTAAAATAACATCAATGCTTTCTTTTATTTCTACAATAAATTGGTTGGAACTTAGTAGACTACTGGCTTGTACAAATGAATAAAATAAAATTGCAATTGTCAACCCGAATGCAACAATAATGCGAATACTTTTGAACCAGTAGGGCTCAGCGGTCTTGCCATCAAATAATGCGTCAAAGAGAAACATTTTTGATGACTGAATGTAAAGTGGACTAAATTGTGTTAATGATCAAATGAGACTGTACTAATATATATGGTAGGCATTCTGATTTTCACGAATGAATAGCGATAGACTAAACTGTGTTAGTGATCAAAATGAGACTGTATTATTATATATGGTAGGCATTCTGATTTTCACGAATGAATAGGATAGACTAAACTGTGTTAATGATCAAAATGAGACTACTATTATATATCGATATGGTAGGCATTCTAATTTTCACGAATGAATAGTGATAGTATCCCTTAATGTTAACATTAATCTGTAGATCATTTCCAGCCTGGAAAATTTTCACTATTTGTGCCGTCGTACTAACCTTAAAATTATTACCGAAAATTGTTATTTATGTCATTACCAAAGTTCTGCGCAAGTCATGGACATCATGTTTTTTGCCCCTCACTTGTAACATAGACATATTGGCAGTGCTTTTGTCTAGTAACGTACGTACGTATGTTCGTTAATGCTAATTTATGATCACTGATTAAAACCGGAAGAATCTGACCAACCATTTGACAATAAAATTTCCAGACAAATTTGCCTGGAAAACAACGATTATAAAATGATTAGTCAGATGTTAATATTAAGAGCTTTTACTTATTGTCGTTATTATTTGGTGTTACAGCAACATTCAACAAATAATTAAAAAATTTGACTGGAAAACAGTTTAAATACTATTTTAATATGGTTTCTACAACAATTCTGATTACGTCTATTTTCTTTACCTTACTTATTGGAGAGCTGGGTTTTCTAGTATATATAATACTTGTAAATTATGATTCTGCAAAGGACACTAAAATTCTTAGAATGTCTGATATTGTTAATGATCCTTATTATTACTTTAATGCTTGGATTTCTATCTTCGTTTTGATTTTAATGACAGGATCATTTGCTGTAAGTTATTTTCTTAATTACTTTAATTTGTAGAAAAAAGATACGCATTAATTTTTTCTCTTTTAAAGCTTTATTCAAAAACAATATTGCATGCACTTGTCTTTTGGCTTTCAAATTTTATTCCAATATTATTGTCAATTATATACAAAAGTAATTACTTTGTCTAGTACATATTATTATCTAATGTACAGATTATTGTTCTTCTAAATAAAACACTAACTTTTTTAAGTTGACATACCTCGCAGAGATGAAGGTCATAAACTTACAGATGATTATACACCAACTTCAATTTCAATTCTAGTATTCTTTATTTTTCAAGTTCTTCATATTATTCATATTGGAATATTATGGAAACAATAGTAGGTCATTCAATTATTAGAATTTATCAGGTCAATTTGTTTTTATCATTCACACAATATAACTACTAAATTATTCTTGTAGCTATTGGGTGTTTCGACATAAATTAAAATATAATTTTGATGCTGAAAAAAGAGGTAATGATTAAATAATAATATTTATTCAAATGAATAAATATAAATATTCATTTTATCTGCTTTATATAGCGTTATTTCTGTTGTATCAGCATGAACAAATTCTACACCAAATGACTATCAGTTTTATGACTTCTCTTATTATTTTAATGTATGCCAATTTTTATATGGAATTTTTTGTGTTTTATTATCTAAAATTTTTTTCATATATATACATATTACTTCCTTTTGTGATAATATGTTTTATGTTTAACGAGGTATGTACGAATTTAATTTAGTATTGAAAAATTAAATTGCTTAATTGCTTTTTTTAATTTTTAATTTTTTTAAAAAAGATTAAACAAGCGTCTCATATTAGTTTGTGCATTATGCAGTTGGCTATATGTTCTTTAATGTTTGTGATTTGTTACTCATTTTACAACATCATAATACCACATATAAAGATTGATCACCTTTATTGTATAGTTATTTATTATTTGCTTTTTGGTATGATTGCTTATTTATATTAAAGATTATTAAAAAATCAAAATTTCTTTTAACTAAAAGGTTACATTATTTTTACTCTAATATAGGTTCTATTTGCATGATTCTACTTGTTTTATTGCTTATATGCACAATTAGACTTCAATTTAAGCTTAAAAAAGGCTTGAAATTTATTGGTATGTTAAAAATTATATTTTGCTCTGCTTTACACTTTAGTTAACACGGTTGAATTTTTTTTAGTAATATATGAGCCAATACCAAAAGAATTTGAGTATAGTGAAGATGAAGAATTAAAAAAAGATGATCAACATTTGCCAGAAGATGATAAAAATATTTTTCGGCAGATTTTTAGAACAGTTTAGGTTAATGCACAGCATTGTATGTCCGGAGCTTAATTGTTTGTTACACGGAGTACAATATATAAAGTGAATCAAAAATGCAATTATTGCATTGCGCGCGGACAGACACCCAGTTATAAATTTACGGTTTTGATTATATAACTATTGATACATCAAAAACGTAACTATTGTATCACTTTGACTAAACATTAAATGTCCTCCTCTACGCTCCGGATAATTAAACAAATATCCAAGAGAATTATAATATTATATCATGATAGAAATTTGTTTATAGTTTTAATAACAGTAATTTTTAATTATTTATTTTGTATTTTTAAACTAGGTTTCACATTAATAAACTGATTAAAACTTGATTCTTTACAACTTACAATTATGCGCCCTATGCACTTTACTATTATGATATAAACCCAACTTTTATATTAAACAGCTTGATATTAATTTGAATAATTTGATGAATCAATTAATTATTAGTCATTCCAAAATCATTTGGAAAATATCAAGTTCACTATTTAATTTCAAATTTAAACTTAAATTTATATATCAATAGCATCTTTCTAATCATCAATGTAATACTCATACGCATCTAATGTTAATAAATAGTCATTGAGTTTTTCTGAAGTTAATACATGCAAATAGTAATTTGTATTCTTATAATTTTATAAAAAAATTGAATTTAATCATTATAAAAATCCTTTTTTTGAACTGATGTCTATTAAACAGTTTTAAATTTAACCAAAAATAAAAAATAAGTAAAATTCAAACAAACTAATTTTTAGTACTAAAATAGTATGTAGAAAAGACTAATTTATTTAATCTTATTATTTCAAACCTAGTAAAATTTATTTTTATATAATTATATTTAGCATATATGATAATTACCTTTACAAATATGACTACAAAAAAGCAAAGCTAACAATAATTTAGATCTTGAAACATTTTAATATTAAATAAAAAAATTTTGATCAAATTTTACTTGTCTTCATCTTTGCATTATTTTGAGTATATGCATGTTAAAAAAAAGTAGTTAAGAAATAATTATTGATAATTGAGCATATTTAATAAAAAAGCTACTAAATTTATCTTTAAATTCAATTCATTTTTTGATAGCATCTTAATGTCATAGAAGAATGAAAATATATTTAATTACATAATTTTATTTTTGCCAGCTGTAAGACAAAGATAAACCTGTTTTTTAAAGTAACAATTTTAGTTTTTTTAATACTAGAAAGGTTAATCAATTATGTAAATATTGTTTACCTTAAATTTGTAAAAACAGAAATTTTTTTAAAAGGAAAAAAAAGACAAACTTTAGACAAAAAATATACTATGTTTAAAAAAATAAAGAAAAAGATTAAAAGAAGAAATAAAGATAAAAAAAGAATTAATTTAAATATAGCAGCATATAATATCAATAGGCTTACTCTTTTACATCCCTAAATTTACAACATCAAACACATCTGGGATATCCAACTACAACACCATATCTCTAATCTTCTTAAATGACTTAATAACCCTGACCTGTTAGGCACATCAACTCGTATCTGAATTCAACAGTTACAAAACAACCTCTGGTCTCTTACTAATATTTTCTTATATCCTAAATCTATTATTGATGGTCCTAACTGTCTAACTACAAACTTTAAAATTATTCAGCTTATTAAGCATATTGACTAGACATTTTCTACTAACCTAATCTACAACATTTCATTTCCTCTAAATAATGGAACTATCTCTCTTGAATCTCTTCTTTCTTCTCATCCTAAATATTCCATTTTCAAAAAACAACTTAGATATCACAAACTACTTTTTTTCGACCAACTTACTACATATGATAACTTATACTTATTACATTGGCAACACATTTCCCCTAGATTAAATAAACTCCCTAAAGGTGTTATGCCTCAATAGTTTACTATTCTTGAGGACATTACAACAAGTCATTCTTATGAATGTATTTTATATAACCACTTTAATTTACCCTAAACAAATTACTTTTCTTATATTACTAGCTATTTCAACTCTAATACCAAACCCTGGTTACTTATTGTTCTTAATGACCAAATAATTATTGGCAAGACCAGAAGGCATAATACTCCTACAGGCCTTACTC
>CAJVQA010003185.1:0-20084 GCA_910591915.1 Cetraspora pellucida
TTTCTACATATTGTATCTTTGCATTAATTGAATTGAGAAATTTGATATTGAATATGGTATAGTTTGCAATGGTAATCTGAGCGAAAATAATATGTATAATGCAATCAAATCGAGGATCAATCGCGAATTTTTTATTATTTAATGAATCCCGCGCGTGATCAGCAAAATTTTTGGAGAAATTGCGATTTGCCCGTTTCTAATCATAATACATAAAAATCAGAAGGTCAAGTAACTCACCTCAATTATTGGCAACGTTGGCATTTTTCAAAATACTTATATATGTTTGAACTCTAACGAGTTCTGCTTTATTGAAGGTAAGACTTGGCCTTATATACTTTTCAATTACATATAATGAAATCGATACTATTTTATTCTATCTATTCTTTTGAATCCTTTTATCTTATTTATCTGATACTATCCTTTTAATTCACTGATTTCATAAAATAAATAATATAAATAATATAAATAATAAAAATAATATAAATAATAAAAATAAAATAAATTGAGGCTATACTACGTTGGGTACATTGTAAATTGGAGAAAGGGCAAATTTCGTCTTTCGCAACTACACAACCATTACACTAGTTATACATATATGAAAATCATACCATAGACTTATTCATCACAATTGCGATTTACTCAACCACAGTACTATGATTGCATGAAGTGCTGAAATCTACTGCGACAATAATATTAATCGCAAATTCACAAAATGAATAAAGAAATTTTTTTTACAATAAGTTGAAAGAAATTGATAGAAAAATTTTTAAAGTCTTTTAAACATTATTTCAAATTCTTCAGATACCCTTTTTGTTGGTTTGTTATTGATATTTATAATGTTAATTCGTCCTTCATCACCGTCAACCTCATAGTTTTCTACTACGTTTGTATTATTTATATTGGTCTGATTAGTTTGATAGTTTTTAGAACTATCTGTTAAGGGATCAGATGAAATTTGAAAAGAATCTCTTAAATGAACAGGTTTAAGAAGAATTAAATTAATATCTTGACCATCATCTTGATTATCAAGACTTATATCCTGCTTTGAATCGTTCCTTCCAAGAGAATTAATCGAACTTTTTGGAGGAGAGAAAAGTTTAATTAATAGCATGTATCTTAGCCATTCTATGAAAGAAGGTTGTGAAACTATGCTATTATTGTTATTAGCTTTATTATCAATATTATTATTATTTTTATTAATAAAATTGCTATTATTATCGCCATTGATAATACTGTTATCGTCGTTAATAATATTATTTTTAATGATTTCAGCATGATTACAATTCAGAGCTTTCAATTTAACAAAATCATTGGATTTTCCTAATGCACTGAAATTATCTGTAATGGCTTTGTTGTGAGATCGATGAGGATAATGAGACTCGTAAGAGTTAACGTTGGTGATCCACCATTGTAGTTTGACGGCCTGAAAAGCACGTGTAACTGCAATATCTTGTGAAAATACTAAAGCATTCAGTAATCCTAGGGCACAATAGATAAACCAATAATCAAAGAATGCTCAAATAATAATAATAAAAAAAAAAAAACATATACATACCTTGAAGTGACATACCAATAAAGCAACTTATCATTATTGGACCAGGGACCGTATGATTAACATATTTGCAAGTTTCAAAAAAGGAGCAAAAAATCTGAGCTACCGGCACCACAGGATACCACACGACTCTTCTAACAACAGATAAAATCACAGTCTTATTAATTAAGGAGGGATGACTAGATAACTGAGAAGCCAATGAAAAGTCAGCGACATCGGTTTGTTTTGCCACAAATTTGAGTTTTCTAACAACCATAATAATAACAATCGCACAATACAATATAGATGCATCTATCCAACCGAAAAAAGTAATCCATTCCCATATTATATTACTTTCTTGACCAGAAAAACGATACCAACAACCACTGAAATAGATTTAATAAAAAAAAAAGATAGATAAATATGAATATATGAAGTAAAAATATATCAGGCCAAAGCATGCAGAAACCATTGAGAGTAGAGATGGGTAAAATATAAAATTTTAGCGCATGCATGCATATTTTATCAAAAATTACGATTTAATTTCTTAATTCTGGCCAGAATTAATTGCAAATGTTGCACACTATGCAATTGTCCATCACTAATTAAGAGTATGGGCATAAAAAAATGTTGAGCATAAAGTGCTGGACATAACCAAAAAATTTTATAGTCATGTATATGTCTCATCTGAAGTAGAGATTTATCTAAAGTAGCTACTTTATATATCTAAAGTAGCTAAAATCATAACAAAATGCAAAGTCTAAGTCTAGTGGCTTAATTTTAGCTAGCCACTACCTTAGATAAATCGCTACTTTAGATGCAACATATATACTAGTAATGTGATATACGTAATGCCCATTCCCGTGCCAAATGAATATATCAATATATACGTACTGTACGTACGTATATATGCATATTTATTTACATAATGGAATATACTGTACATACCCAACCGAAGCATCATGACCATACATATCAGCGGCAGCAGGAAGAAGAGAGAGTAAAAGAGCAATAGAAATTGCAATTATAAAATAATATTTTTCAAAATTACGTCTTTTATATTCATTTATGAATATTATATGAAGGTTCTAAAATAACAAGAAAAAAAAGAATAAGCAAATGAAAATAAATACGTACAAAGAATTCAGTAAAACATAATTATAATACATACCAAAGCTATACAATCGATAAAAAATATAGAAGTAAGAGCAAAAAATACGATTGCCCAAGCCTTATATATGGAGAAAAAAAAATCAAGAAAATCAAAAGGAAGCTATTGGATTTCAAAAAAGAAGTTATCGATATCGGAAAGAAAGCAAATGATATCTTACTACATATCCACACAAAAAACCGTGAGTAGAATCCCAAACAAGATTAATTAAAAGGTGACCAGAATAACCTATATCACAGAATAGGGCAGCAAAGCTTAAACGAAATGAAACACGATCAGCAAGTTCAGGATAGTATATTCGTATGAAGCCAAATGTCATGCATGAGGTAACAGAAGAAATAAGAGAAATGATATTCAGAGGAATGCATATTAAGTTAAATGTTATTGGTGGCATTGATATTTTTTATAGAATAATAGTTCAGAAGAGATTCAACCCGGTTTAAATAGTTTGGATTATATATATATATATATACTGGATAGTCTCGGAATTTTAAGGATTTTTTTGCTATGTTTACCTTGAAAATTTTTATTTACTTTTTAAAATGCACCTGTGGTGTTTTACCAACTATATTGCTATCTTTAAAACTGGCTAATTAATATTAGTATACAGTGCTTTAAGTAAAATTCTTTTTCCCCAAAACCCTTTCCAGACCCCTAATTCCGAACACGAAAAAAATATTTAACAAGTGCGAAACCACCATAGATTTGTTTGTAATAAATGAATTTATTTATCAACACAGTAAATATTTGCACGGCTTACACTACGGCCTTTTTTTTAATCGTAACTATACTTTTACGGTAAAACGTTTATTTCTTATATCTTCCTATTTTAATACGTATTTAGTGACTAACAATTTAATTGTACACGCGAGTAGGACAAAATGATAACACTGAGGTAATAAAATTGCACCAATTTCATAATTTTTATCATTTATATCATATCAATGTTACATATATTTTTCATGGTATGTTATCAGCTGTTTAAAATTTAGATCAAAACTTACATGCACAAATACATATAAATCTAAATAATACTAACGTTATAAAATTAATATATACATTTTTGGTTAATTTTTCGGAATTTTCTCAAAATTTAAACTCGACCTTGCTCATATTTTAATGTGTACAAGGTTGGCGGCGAAGACTAAATCCTTAATTCGGTAAGGTTAGGGTCAAAGTTAGGATCTAAAAGGGAATAATTTATATAGTAAATTGTTCAACGAAACCTTTTTATTAGAGCGCAAAAGATGGTTTGGCATAACGAATATTCGTTTTCGAATCTTCCTGATCGTGTTACAATACACCTAACTTGAAATCTGATTCGTAGTTCAAGAGATCACATTTTCGATATGCTATTTATGTTCATTCATTTTTCTTTCGGAACTTTTCGGACTATTTTCATCTTATCTTTTTTATAGTTAGATTAAATTTTTTGTGTAAGTTCGTTTAAATTGCATTGTTGTCCTTTTATAGAAATTGCACAATAAAATTAAAAAATACTTGCGCATGTACATCTTGTGTAAGGTAATTTTAAACATAAGTAGCTGCGCGACATTGTCACGCAAAGCCAGGAATGGAAGGTGGATTTTAGATAGAGTTGCAGATGAAACTGTTTTCGTCATAAGTTCTTTGTTTTGCTCCTATATTTAATTATATTATTTTATTAGGATTTTTAACTTTTACCAGTTTCACTTGCAACTATAATTTAGATTATACGTGCAGTAAATCTAATACTAATTATGTTATCTAGGCGGACTTTAAATGCGACTTAGTTGGAATAGTATTAGTATAGTTTTGATGTAGAATTCTTGTATGTACAGTTGCCTCCAAAGTTTGTCACGGTTACACGAAAAACATAAAAAACAACGATATTAATATATTTCGCAAATTAATATAATAATTAATGCATAATGATCATACTTGATCGATATAGAGCAAATTAAACATCAATAGCTAATAACTACGTACAACCATAACCATTATTGCATAATTTTTGTTATGTTTTTTTATGTTTTTTGTGTAACCGTGACAAACTTTCGGAGGCAACTGTACATTGTTTCTTCCTAATAAATTATTCTCTTTGTTGTCATTTTACAATGAATATTTGACAATAAGTAATTTAAAATAAATTATTTATACCGTATTAATTACTTTATAATTTAGTTAGCAAATTATTTATATGATTGATGAGTATAAGCTTAATTTTTAATAGAAGTATTTAAAATAATATATTTGCTTCTTATTAACTTATATGTATTAATTTAATGGTAAACTATATGAAGTTTAAATTATTAATGAAATATACACAAAATCACATAGTTCATATAAGATTGTGGCCATTTATTTAGGTAAATATTATTACATAGTTATTTAATAGGTTTTAATTTATTTAATGAAAAAGACCAATATAATTTCAGAAAATGTCACCAAGCCATCTGCGTGCATTAAAAAGGTAAGGTAATAATATGAAATTTTATTATTAAATATAAAATCAATTTAATCTAAATCTAATTATCATGAAACAGTACATAGCTTTAAAGAATAGGTATATAAAAAAATACATGCTGATTAACGATTAAATAAAAGTATTGTAACAAATAATATTTTTTTGTGTTTTTTCTTCTGCATTTGTTAATTAAGTTGTCACATACCTTACATAAATGTATCATCATAGTAATAATACCTTTTTAGTATTAAACATTCTTATGTATTCATAATGGCTTAATCTATGTGAATCCTTCTGAGGGCATAAACTTCTTAATGGTCATGTAGACATAACTACTGGAATTTATAAACTTGATAGAATAGGTTACCTGTAAGAAAGCATATGTTGCTTTTGCCCTGCATTCAGGAGGAAAGGATGCTTTCTGAAATCGTGTTTAAATAAAAAATACATAAACCTAGATTCTTGTATAAAATAAATGCTTACTACTCCTATAAAATCCAAGTTCCCTAATATATCATCAGTTTCCGCATCTTTCATAAATCAACTATTGGAATTAAACTCATCATGATTAACGAATGCATTCCCTTTCAATGTTGACAGTATAAAAAACAGAGAATCAAGCATTCAATAACAGTAAGCAGGTTAGTAAAGTAACAAATGGTTTAATTCTTGAATATATGCTTTAAAACTAGATACCTTTGAATTATTGAACTAGGATAGTGAGAGGTCCTAATTCGGCGAGTCTGTCGCTAATCGAAGGTCAGCTTCGTGTAACGTTCGGACGGCTTTCGGTCGAAAGAGGTGTGTAGATTTGGCGAGTGATTTCGATTCGGGTCTGGCTTATCCTGGATAGTCTACACTACGTCGAGACTATCACTCTAATTCTTCTAACAGTGCAGTATTCCTCACTACGTCGGGAATTACTGCACAATCGGGGTGGGATTTACTACTATCACGGGTTAGGTTTATTCTTTAACAATGGTTCTCTACAGTCACTCGTAGACGAACCTTTCATACGACTTATTTCAAGTAGGGGAATCCGCTTTATTATGTGGGCGAAACTACATGTTATTTATAACTAATTCTCTATTTATTTTTAGGGTGCCGATAATCATTATAATGATTATAATGATTATAATGCTTGTATTGATTATAATAATTATAATCAATATAAGCAATATAATCAATATAATCATTATAAGCGGTTATCCCAAGTATGGTAAGAGATCTTCATACTCCGGGGCGTGACTTGAGGTCGGACGGCGAAGATCCACGATGAAATCGGCAACTTGTGGATCACGTGTCTCGGGTTTAACAATAGCTAAAATAGATGAATTTAGTTAGGTAAAATTTTATGAAATATGAAAATTTAAAAAATTCCTGGTTTAAATTAATTTCAAGAATAGTTAAAACTTGATACATGAAATTATATATTTAACAGTGTAATTAATATAACCACAAGCCCGATTTATTCAAATCAAGTGAAGCAATATGATTTAAAAATCAATAACGATAACCATAATACAATTAGAACAGCAAACAAAAACAGGTAAAAACAAGAATGATTTCATGCATGTATCACGGGGTCAAAAGCCATAAAGAAATTTTACATTATAATAATCTAGAATAATCCTTTGATAACAAACATCTAATTTGCTTTTTTTTTAATAGACGAAAAGCCACATAAAGTATAAATATAGAGATCTCAAGATGAAGTCACGAGATTAGATCAATCAATCGGATAAAAAAGAGACACCCCACTCGTAAACCATGCTCTTTTTATTTCATACTCCATAACTGTACTGGTAAAATTAATCCCGAATATTTGTGAAATTGAGTTATATAAATGGGAAAAAATTAGAGTTGGAAATTATGTGTATACGAACCTTTCAATGCAGAAAAATCTTGGAAATGGAGTGAATAATGATAATTTTAAAAAAATAAGAAAAGAATTTTGTAAGGCAGCAAGAATTCTTTATGAAGCAACCTTAAAACTTTGTTGCAAAACACTAGGGATGCACTCAGTCAATTATTACCGACTAGCCACTCATAGCCGGCTAGCCGTGGCTATAGCTGATCAATTATTTAATTATTTCGTCGAATATTTAATTAAGTGACAAACATAATCATATCTGAAAACCCATCAGTTATAATTTTGGCCAAATTTGCAGATCATCAGATCTAAAAAAAACCAATTTCAAATCTGGTCAAATGATCTGCAAATTTGATAAAATTATAACTGATGGGATGTATTTATTAGACGATCTTCACCCAAAAGTTTCCATCATGTATCAAATATATCGAGCATTAAAAATTCATGTAACTAAATTAATCATTTTATTTATTTCGAATAACTTAATAAACAAGGTAGCTGCGCGACGCTGTCACGCAAAACCAGGAACGGAAGGTTATATTATAATTCACAGCTTATTTATTAATATTTGTCAAATAAAGAATCCAATTTGTTAAATTTAAAATTTCAATATTATTGGGTAATGTCAAACCAATTTGATTTAGTGGTTTAAATTCCGTTTTGCCATTTCTTCTAGTAAAAAAATATTTAGAATATTTGACTTTCTGAAACATTCTAAAAAAAATTGAATAAACATGAAAGACGAGCAAAGTTAGGTGGATCTTTTTTGGTTGAAAAAAAATTTGATAAAATTTCTCATATAAGAAATCATTCCCTCTCTTTTAAAAAGGAATGTACCAATAAATTAAATTGAACTTGTTAGACATGCATGTGATGGATTATAATTATGCTATTTCTTTTTATCTGATTATTTATATTTAGCTTAGTTAATTTAGTATCTCAAATATGATAAAATGACAGATGATTATTACGGGTATATGGTAAATTGGTACTGTACAAAAACACAAATTAGGACGGTCATGTGGAAATCATGATAGTATGTATGGTTTTTAAAAGAAAAAATTCTTTCGAAACAAAGCTAATTTTCTATAACTGCACATGAAAAAAGAATAATGCTCGCACTTGCCCTAACCGTCAACATCAAAAAAAGGGTTTACTTGTAAAAGAATAGGTTTCATTTTCATTTCGTATGAAGATGTGACGAAATACAAACGAAATTTGTGCAAGACTTTGTCGATCATCTGGCTAGTTTGATCGACATTGGCGTGTATTAAACTTGCTGACGAATCAATATTGTAGCGAGTAAGCATTATGTCACAGATTCAGTACATGCTATAACTGTATTAACGGTATAAATGGTAACCAACTGCATCAAAAAAGTAATGTTAACTCGAACACCATTTCGATAGACCTCTTAATATAGCTCCAATAACAAGAGATCAACCCGTATGAGATATCATCAAGTTGAAGTAAGTGGGATGATTATTTTATTGCAAATATTCATGGCCAATAAAATTGGATTAAAAGCAACCGATAATTTCATAACAAATTATTATGGCGCAAGATAGTTTTATGGTGCAAGCACTCTAAAGACATCTAAAATTGTTATTTCTCAATGAATAAGTACAAATTTGTAAAACAAATACGTAACTTTATAGTTACAGTAAAGGTTTACAAAGGTACGTATTTTTTTTGCAAATTTGTGCTGATTTAGTGAGGAATAACAATTTGAACAAAATTCTTGAAACATCGCCACATTAATGATCAGCAAGATTTCTTTGACTGTGACAAAAAAGCCATATGATATAATGTTGGTGTAACAATAACAATTAATACGTACTATGTACATACTTAATCTGATATTATTATGCGCCACAATAAATGAGACGAGGCAATAACAAAGTGGCGCAAATTAAATAATAAGAAACTTATTATGCATAAGTAATACAAATGCGGGTTAGTAAATTTTATCCAATAAACGTGCTTGATCTGTTTGACGTAATTTTTATAAAATGTTCAACCAAATCAAATCATCGCAAGCCTGAATATATAACACGTGTCATAAAAAAGATATAATCAGGATACCATACCATTTAGAACCATACCCAATCAGAAGCCTGTATTTGTACACATCATTTCACTCTCCGTATAACCATTAGATAGCTGCGCGACGCACTACTGAAATAATTTTTTTAAAAAAATTTAAATTAATTAATATGCATTTATGGGTATAATTTGAGCAAAAATAATTAAATTATACGGAAATTTAATTATGTGCGCATTAATGGGAATGATTCGAAAAATGAGCATTCATGCATAGTTGGTGGTATAATTAATTTGGTAATTTAGTAATTCTATCGTCAACTATACATTCATGGAATGATTCTGAAATATGGTAGCTAAAAAATAATGACTTACAAAATAAAGAATTTGATTTTAATTTATAAGTTTCAACTTGACCAATATTATTTTATTGCATTTAAAGAGAACTTGCACTTAGAGGATGTGAATTTGGGAGAATTGATTGTATTATGCTTTAATTTGAGTGCTGCAGAGCGAAAAACTGGAAGTGAATATTTAAGTTCTCATCATGGCGAATTTAGCCCCCGAAGAACTTCTATATTACGTACTGATAAACTATGTTTTGATAGTTCAGTAACAATAACAATACATTTGTACGAAATTTTACTAAACAACTAGGACAATGATTATATACATGATTAATCACGTAACATCAGAATTCACAAGACTAAATCGGCTAAACTCGCCATAACGAAAACTTAAATATTCACTTCCAGCTTTTCGCTCTGCAGTACTAATTTCGTAAATTTATGCATTAAGTGCTTTAAGTTACTAGTCTATTTTATTGGCAGTATGATTAGGAGGAACCATTTATGTTACACTAAGTGAGAGATTACATCCATAAAACTTGAAGTTACTCATAAATAATTTCAATTTAACTATGTGAACGACGGGGTGAGGATTATACATATTAGAGTAAACTTAAAATAGATAAATTTATTATTGATTAACTACATTGTGTGAAGGATTAATGTGTAACATAGACAGTTTTTCATGTTGGCAGTCTTTTGAGCAATAAATAGGTTATAAATAAATAGTAAAATTTTGAAATTACTGGTATTTTTATTAAGGTTATATATTGGAAGTTATTGAAATTTCTAGAGATATCACTCCTCTAACTTTCGAATTACTTCGTGGTTTACTGAATTATTTTTGCAGTACATAAAATTTGAACTTTCGGATTGTTTTTTTTTTGTCTTATTTTCAACGGATCCATACTTGTGGCACCGAATCTATTTTTATGACAGCAAAACCAGAATTCTGCAAACTGCAAAATTTAATTGTTATTGACATGATTTGATTAACTTTATTGTATATTGCACTAGGTGCGAAATTCGCCAGATTTACATGTCTGCCAGATTTAGCAGAAATAACAGACACGTTCGAAACGGCAAGTCAGTTGCTTCTCAAACTGGTATGTCGTGTGACCTACGAACGGCTTAGTCGATAAGAGTTGGTTGGATTTGGAGAGTGGTGTATTTATGATCGTAGGTATTATATTGTAGCGAAAGCAGGAAAGTATTAGGGTTAAATTTATTGCAAGCACGAGCTACTCACCATGTAGGGCCCAAAGCCTTTATTATATATTGCTCTATTACATATGCGCTCATACAGCTATTAAACATATTAAACATATTATCTAACGTATACCCCTTTAATGTCTTATATTACTTAAAGCCCCTAATTATCACATATCCCTTTAATTATAGATTTCTCTTAAAACCCTTATTACCACTATTACCCTTATATCTTCTAAACGACTTTCACAACCGATAATCCCTGGAAACCCATATTAGGTAGATGATCGACATAGCCGTGAATTGCGCTACTGCGCCACATCGCTCATCCCTGCCACGTGCTTCCGTGATCATGTTTCCACTGCTCAGATCAAATTCCATATAAAAAATACCTGAAACGAACAAGTCTTGGTATTCATAATCGACGCCAATAATAGTTCTATAATTTTTATTTATAAAATGATTGCTAAAATAGATAAACAGCCGCCAACAAACAAGATATTGGCATGTTTATTTTGAAAAGGATTGAGACATTATCTTTTTATGCCATGTGGAGACGATCGCTGATATTTTTTCGTTAACGTACGCCGATATATTAAATGTCCTTTTTCGAATAAAATCATTCTTACAACGATAAAAAGGAAGCTATATAAGTTAGTCAATTGTTTACGTGGCGGCTTATAACTAACTTTCGCACTACCCCACTCAAAGTTTGGATTGGTTATTAAAACTGGTTTTAATCAATTTGATAATCGGCTTGCGGCTATCGAATTTCCATATATATATTATATATTATTAATCCAAACAAATTTCCATTTATCGTTATTGTTATTAATTCAACTGCTATCTACATATTTATTTATTCGAATCTAATCTGCAATTAATTTTTCATAATCTTAGATTTTGCACATACATATAAGGCATTGATGAAATGATACGTGAAAATTAAACGATAGGCGACAAATAGAGTCATTAAGACTAATCAGATCTACGATTTCGCGGAGTAACATCATTAAATTGCCGTATAACCATACACTTCGTGATTTGCATCACTCCGGTCCTGGTATACACTTCTTTTTACTCGGTTCCTGGTACGTAATATTTATTATAAGCAGAAAGTATTATCAGTTACGATTACGGTTTTTCTAAGTATTTGGAATATTCCATTGCTCCAATTTACGCAATGGCACAAAGTTTTTATTAATATTATTGATCCATTTGTTACTATTTGTTTTCTTTAATAAGTTTTTGTTGCTACGTCCTGGATTCAAATAAATAATCTGAGTTATAATTTTCCGTAAGAACATCAAAAACAAAATTTACAAGATTTTCTGATTCAATTACATTTTTCTTGATTAGTTCGATTTTCGTTTATTGTTAATGAAAATTTTTAGAATAGCTTCTGACGATCGCTTTTCACTTTAAAGTATCTAAGAAAAAAGTCAATTCATGATAAAATCATAATGAATTGACAATATCACATACATTTTTTGGGTGGCAGTCGTCATATTGCAGATCATTTGATCAGATTTTAAAATTGGTGTGTTCTAGATCTGGCCAAATGATCTGCAAATTTGACCAGAATTATTAACGATAAGTTCCTCTATATATCAGATGATCAGACCCTGCAGACCCACCAATATGATTGCATACTATAAATGCAGACATTTTAGGTGACAGAGTTGTGATTTTCATGACCAAACTTGCAACTTTTGTAGTATTGACGTAGGTCGTAGTCAAGTAGCAAGTATACGTAGACATAAAAATGTAGTATTTATATACATTATATGTCATAATATATGTAATAATGTAAGTACGTAGAAATATTATGATATATGTTGTAATGTAATATAACATATTCAATCAAATAACAATTAATCACAATAAAATAAAGAAAAAATTTTCCCTTTAATAATGACAAGTTTAAGTCATAAAAGCTCAACTATTTCAGATGATGTTAGTTTTACTTTTTCAAAACTGACAGACTAAATTTTGATGAAATTTAGAATTTTCGATTAATTATTACTTAATTAAGAAATAATTCGTTAATAAAAATCGATTTATTTATTAAAATTGATTACTTTACCAAAATCGATTTTAAAATATCCGATTTTCGATAATCGATTCCCATCCCTAGTATAACGTGTTCTATGTAAATGAAAGTATATAATAAAGGCTTCGAGCCCTCCAAGAACAGTCCAGTTAGTGCTTATCATGATGTTATATAAACTAAGTGCAAATATATTAGTTTCTTGTTGTTAATACTAATTATATAGGATGCATTAATTTGGATGTTCAAAAAAAAACTGCTTATTAAAAAAATAAGAATAAAGAAACATGCACTGCTTATTATCTATTGGTGTTTTTCTGTGTTTCTGATAGTATGTGTATTATGATTTCCCACTTTTTGCATTCCATTCCTGGTATACGATGCACAAATTTACAAATATGGAAATCATAAGGAAGGATCGATCATTCCCGTATTGGAACCTTTTTTAGTATCGTTTAGGGTGTTACAAAAGTCACAAGCCATTTTTATCCAATTAGATGCCGACTTCACTTAACTTGCCAATAAACCGTACTTCGTACTCCGTTCTTGATAGAGTGAAAACCGTAACCAATCATAATAAATCATTAAATGTATTTCACTCTCACGAGTGACAAAAAGGGAAAACCTGTAACTCATTTACTTAATGGTTGAAATGATTTACAGGTCTTCTTTTTGTCACTCATATACGTAACATTCCGTTTTGGTTGTACTGTATTTCTAAAAAGTCTAATATTAATTTACGCAAATGCAATGTCGGTATTATGTGAGATGAAAATTCAAAATAACAGATTAAATGCAATTATTCTGACTTGGAAAAGAAATTATTTGAATATGAATTTTCTTTACAATATTCTTATTTTTATCATATTAAGTTCAGTATGTTGTTTTGTTATTTGTCAGAATATTCCTAATTCCAGATTTGGCCAAGCTAGCACATTAGTTGATACTAAGCTTTATTTCTTTGGCGGTGGAATTTCACCTTATTCTGCATCTAATGAAGTTTGGTATCTTGACTTGTCAAACTCATTTAACATAACTACACCACCATGGCATAATGCTATTGGAATGCCGTTAGGATATATTTATGGTGGTTCATGTCTTAGTCCTATAGATAATTCTACTATTTTTTTAATTGGCGGAAGAACATTTACTCCAAATACTGAAAATTATGTATATGCATCATCAGCATATGCATTTAATTCTATGACTTCGCAATGGACAACACCAATAATAAATAATTTTAACTCTAGCTTTGCAAATCGTAATGAATTTCAAGCAGTTATTGATAATAGCGGAAAGATTTTTATTTTAGGAGGATTAAATTCTAATAGTTCAACGTTTATTTTATATAATGATATGAGTATACTTGATATCACTACTATGTCTTGGTCAACTCAATTTCGACCTCAATATATTGCTTATGCTGATTATACTGCTACATTATTACCAAATGGTCTTACTATTTACATTGGTGGACGTGAATCATATTTAACTTCAAACATGGTTAATATTAATCAGGTATGATTTAGTTAATAATATTTAGAACCCGAGCTCATCACTTAATGCTAATTGATACCAAATGTAGATTCTAACATTTGATACAAAATCCTACATCTGGTCTACCAAAGTAATGTATATAATCAATTATTGTTCTTGCTGTAAATTATTAAGCCTAATTTTTTTGATTTCATTAGACTGTTAGTGGTTCTTTTATCTTGTCTCGTGTTGCACATTCTACAGTTTTAAGTGAGTTATGCATAATAATTTTTAACGTAAAACAGGTTTACATTTTACTAATCATTAATTATCTAGGGTTGGAAATATTTTTACCATTTTAAAACATGCGATGCTTATTAATTGAATTTGTAGAATCTAAGTTTAAAGTATTCCTATCATAATCATCTCATGTTTTAAACCGGTAAAAAATGTTTTTTTACCATCCCTATTCATCTTTTGATAGCCAAAGACGGAAATATTATTCTATATGGTGGCGCAGCTGTAAATAGTTCTTCTGGAGATTATCTTAGTATATATTCAGATGTCGCAGTATTAAATACAAACACCTGGGTGTGGTCTTTTCCAAGTGTTTCTGGAATAAATGCACCTCCACCACTCGCACGTCATTCTGCTGCATTATACAGAAATTATATGATTATTGCATTTGGTAATTATTTTATTTATTTATTTATTTATTTATTTATAATGCTATTAAAATTTATTAAATTTATTAAATTTATTAACCTTGATATATTCAGGCCAAACTTCGTTAATGAATTTATACATTAATAATATTTATCTTCTTGACATACAAAATTACACCTGGGTTACATATCTAAATGCGTTTCCAACATCAACTTCAGTTAATCCAGCATCTACTGCAACAAGCCAAGCGGAAACTACTCAACAAAATAATAATTTATATATTGGAATTGGTATTGGTGTGGGTGGTGTTATTTTATTTGGATTATTGGTTACAGCTGGATTTCTAATCTATAAAAAAAAATCTCAAGAATCTATTATAACAATGGGGACACCTATGAGTGAAACTATTCGTGAAGCACACTCAACTGTAGTTTATATATAAAGAAGTGCATTATCCATATTGCTTATAATGAATAATGTGATTGACTTGACGATAAATTTTAAATAGAAATATTAAATATTGACCAATTAAATTAAATCAGATTGAACATTATATACACAAAGCATGTCCTTAATCTGTGATAGGTTAAGCCACTGATTTCAATCACCATCTGACTATATTCCTAGCGTAAGATTTAACTGTCATAAACTATTAAATTTAAAAACTTATAAATTCAAAAGTTGCTTTTTTGATATTAACTAAACAAACATTTATATAAAAAATCAAACCTTTTAATTTTAAAAATTAAAATAATGAATACTAAATAAATATTCCTCTAATATTATAATTAAGAAAGCAAACAATATATCGTTTCTTAACCGCTAATTATTCAACACATTCTTAAATGATTTTTTTTTGCTTAATTCGACCTTTTCGAATGAAGATATTTCACCATACCATTTATTTATGAATTCGTATTTCGAAGCAATTTTGATTGAACAGTCGCACTATTATCATAAAGAAAAATATTTGGGAGATTTTATTTTTGTTACATCATACTGATCTTTGAATTTATCTAACACTGTTCGTAATGTTTGCCTAATATTTCGACAGTTTGAATTAATAACTAAAGATGAAGTGATGCTGGAACTATTGTCTCTTCATTTCCTTAATTCCATTTTATGTTTTTTTAAACATGTCCAAATTTATATAACCTGCGAGGCATTTGAAGAACCTTTCATACTAATCTTTTTTTTTTTTATGAACTTTATTAAAAATAAAAAGAAAAATTTATAAAATCGTAAAAAAATAAAGAATAACCAAATAAGATCAAATCATTTTTTTATATTCACTTTAATTTCGTAATAATAAGCATTTTCAAATTACCAACTGTAATAGCTTTTTCATCACGATTTAGATCAGCTCTAAGAGGCGGTGATTTACCTGTCACAGATTACAGACGTGCATACACAAAGTCATGTGACGTAAGCTAATTGAGTACGTTAATACTGCACAAATTATCAAATTATTTTATTTATTTTACTTAAATATACCGTTATATTTTTAAATATAAATTAAGAGATATATAATTTAGCGCATATGCCCATATGATGACAGGCTAGGTTTATGTCCTGAACTACAAAATAGATTCCAAGATCAGATGGAGCGAAAACGATCAAGAAATTCAATCCACCCGTGTTGTCTAAATCGCTTATTTCTCAAAAATAGGTATATGAAATTGCGAACTTTAAAGGATTTTACTGCGTCACAAATCTGGCTCGCATCAACCAATCAAACCATAAAAAGAAATATCGAATTTTCATATTTTTGCTTATGAAACCATTTTTTGTGTTTTAATAAAAAAAATTACTTGCAAATTTTGGCATATAAGTTATCTTGCATACACGCAAATAATAAAATTCATAGCTACGAGCAAATTTACTTAGATTTTTTTTATAAAATTTAGGTTTCAAAAAATTTTAAGATAAATTTAATATAAAAGTTTTGCAAGAATATGTTTTTTTAAGAATATTACTGTCACCATTGAATAAGAGAGCTTCCATTAATAATTTCGAGTTTAACTCCAATGGTTAGCGTAAGAATATCCATCTAAAATCATTTTGCCAAATAATATTATTATTAATACAATGATATTATTTTCTTGGAAGCAAAAGAAATATCAGCAGTCATATTTTTATAATAATTTTCTTATCGATTTTACAATTAAAGTTTATAAATGAGCATTTTCTATATTACCTCTTAAAAATTTCAAAAATCCATTCACAAAATATTTATTTTTACAGTACAGCAGGGATAGTGCCCGTTCCAAAATGAATCCCTCTCGCCTGTGATCAATCGCAAATTAAATTATTTATGTTGGATTCAATTGTGATGGATATAATCCCTCACCAGTTTTAATATATGTGTAACATTGACGGTCTCTGCTGTTTTTTTTACAGTTGACTTTGTGAACTATTTTTTTCTGTTTTTGAATTTTTTTTAAAAAAAGTATTATCAGTCAAAATAAAATCACTATCAAAATTTTTGAAAAAATTTATTTCTTAGTCTGTATTGGAGGCAAATTTGCCTCAATTTTTTAATAAAAATATTTATGATTTAATTTTTTAAAAATTACAATATTTAAATCTAATTTTTTTTACTAATTTTTGAGAATAAGGATTATATAATTGTAGAATTTGAAAAAAAAATTTAAATAGAATATATTTTAAATTTTTAAAATTTTTACTATATTAAAATTTTGTTACTACTTTAAAATTTTGGTACTTTTCTTACTTGTAAAAATTTAAACTTAAATTAGAAATGAAAATATTTTTTAGCTTCAGAAACATATAATATTTTATAAAACTAATTTAAATTTAATAATAAAATTTTTTTATATGATAAATTTTAAAATTTAATTACTCAAAAACTTTTTAATAAAAATAAAAAAATTTTTAATAAAGTTAAATATATTTTCAAAAATATTTTTTATAAAGATTATCATTAATAATTTTTTGAACAATTTAAGATTTATAAAATTTTTATCAAATTGGAGACAAATTTGCCCCAATACAGACTAGGGAATAGCTTTTGAAGTTTAATAGAATCAATTCACATTCACCTATTACTACTTTCTAATCATATTGATTTCTGCAAATATTAATTGCAACTTTTTATAGTTCAACTAGGATTGTAATGGAGTAAATAATAAGATTCATATATAAATTTTTTGGCAGTTATTACAGTCAACGTTCTTTGAGTGCAATCACTATAAATGCAACTTTTCTCTAAATACAATTTAAATTTTGGCTCAAGTATATGTTTGATACCTTAATTGTTCTCAAAATGCACGATGCTAGGCTTGATACCAACGAATTGTGCATAGAGAAAGTTGACTGTATAAAAATAAGATCTAATTTATTTTAACTATCATTATTTCATATTTTTTAGTGGAGATGAGATTCGAATGGATTTTTAATGTTATAAGGTTAGAATGCAAGTTTATATCTGTTCAAAAATTTTAATATTACTAAGAAATTCCAAATCCATTAAGTTTCGTTCTCATTTACAACTCACATTTATTATAACTTTGCATACAGTACTTAGTATTCTATAGTAAAGCAAAATTAATTAAATATCGATATTATCTGAGGTACTAGGATACTATATAAGGGTATGTATTACAGTAATAATGCGAGTTAATCATAATAGGATCATTGCTTTCGGATCATGAATGTAATAGACTAGTGACAGTGTGACAGAATTAAAATAGGAAACAATGACGATAAACCAAAATAATTTTAATGATTACAATGAATATCAATCATTTTTCTTCACTATAATAAATGTTCTGTATACAAATCTCTCATACTTGACTATATATATATATAACTGAACTGAATACTTTCTTAACTACCATTATAGCGACTTACAAGATGTATAGTGCAATCTGGTTTGATCTTGTAAAATGAAATGGTGTTATGGTTTTCTAATTGTTTGCCTAAGAAAATTAATCGCTGATACTCGGAACGAATGCCTAGAGAGAAATTTATTGTTAAAATGCATGATTTTTCTTTTTCTTGTTATAAAAATAAACAGCATACCATCTTTTTGTTGGATTTTGAGCTTGAGGATTTCAATTGTTTCATCTCCTTCAACGTAGAGATCGAGTTTTATATCATGCATATTCACTACTTTAATTTTAAAAATACCTGCATCGGAATAATCATGCGGTAAATCATCGTTGGTTGTATTCGGTTTATTACTTGGTGAAAAATAATTGCGAACCGTATCATAAAACGTATTCACGAGATTGCCAAGCGAAGAATTAATTAAACGAGATATTTGAGGACATTCCTTGAAGCTAGTGCGTTGTTTGCAAATTGTACAAATGGAACTGTTTTCCATATTTTGAATACATTCTTGACAATAAAATTTGGGACAGCATTGTGTTTGTCGAATATTAGGCTTTAACTCCCTACATATAATACATTTAAATTCTCTCAGATCCATATTTAACCGCTTTACAGGTTCTGAAGAGTATCTCATGTTTCTGAAGAGTAAGATATGCTTTTAAAATAATTTATGGGCAAGTTATTTTTTCTTTTTTTTTGTGAAACGTTATTGACTAAACTGCTACAAATAAAGATATGAGTGTGAGAAAAATCCCAAGTTTAGATTATGAAAAAAGTAAACGGAACATTATTCCGAAAAATTTTAATACAATTATGATATAATCATAATCTAATATAGCAAGATACATCATGCAAATGCCCCAAATTTTGTATTTAATGATGATAGGGATGTAAAAGTAACTTTACGAAAGATCTACAGAGTTTTAATTGAATTGTTGTCCGAAGCGCAGCGAAGACCGTACGAGGCAAAGTGAATGCACATCTATGCAATTATAATAGTATAAATATAGCCCCTATATGAAAATCAATTAGCGTAATTTCGATAAAACTTTAAATCGTTATTATTAATCGGATTATGAAAAAAAGCTCTATGTTACATTAAAATATGTAATTTCTAAATAGATTTTTAATTATTCTTTGGGTTATGAAAAAAAATTCTTCATTTTATTAAAATAAGCTATCCATTATACATTTACGCGAAATTTCTAAATAGTTTAATATGTAGAATATTGAGATGCAATTTGAAGTTTGCAATTTTTGTAGAAAATTGCCATACATCTTATCGACATTTTATATATTAATCTATTTAAATTTTCTCATGAAAGGATAGGAGACTGCACAGCATAGGTGAAGATCTCTGTGATTGGCCAATATTTTAGACTACAATTTATATAGATATGATAGACGTTTGCTAAAA